>QAOA01000465.1:0-11825 GCA_003255065.1 Cercis canadensis
AAATAAAAATGGTAATTAATGAAGGATTTGAAAATTTGTTACGACATTTGAATTATTTCTCAAATGTTACTTTAGTCCCTAATTTATTAGTATTATTTTATTCTTCGAATAATCACTCTACTTGTTAAATTAGTCCTCTATAAGCATTAAAAGTAATCATTCGAGAACTAAAGTGACACAAAAAATAAATTATAAACATTTGAGAAATAATTTGAAGACGAAAAATGTATTTAACTCTTAATTCTAATTAAAAACTGACAAGTGATTATAAAGGGAATCTATGTACAAAAGAGTAGAATTTATTTCTATTACAGAATGTCCAAGTGATTATAAGTTAGAAATCTATCAAAGAAAGATATGTCAATAATTTGTAAGTCTAGTAGCAACTTATCTCGTTTTAGGAACTAGAGGTTGATGTCAAGAATTTTATTCTCGTCATGTACTCTCCTTCATCTTTTATTAGCGCATTGCACCCTCTTGTAATAAAAAAAAAAAAAAACTATTAAAAAAGGATATAAAATAATAAATAAAAATGGTAATTAATGAAGGATTTGAAAATTTGTTACGACATTTGTTTATTTCATCTGTACTACTATTAGAATGGATTATCGAACCATTTTTGTCTTTATTTTGTCTAAAGATTTCAATTAAACTCATATCTGTATAAACATGTGTTAAATAAATATATAAATAAAAGGGACAAGATATTGAAGGTAAGTATAAGATTAAAAAAATAATTAGGTGATCGTAAAAATTTTATTATATTATTTTAATTTTCGTAACTTCATTTTCATCTCTTATAATGCCACTACCATTCCATTATCTCACTTTTCTATTAAAAATTATATTTTTTTTCACCCACTTGTAGACTTGTAGTGCATGTTCCCACCTTCTATTATAGAGCATATAAGTATTTTAATTATCAAATAACTGATTTTTTATTATATTTTTAAAAGAATATATATATATATGTTGTCATAAGATGGATCGATTAAAAATATATTTGACTAGGAAATACTATGAAGTTTTATTGAGATTATCTACATAATGAAGGTTATTAACCTAATGTAAAGCCCTATCTCTACACTTTTGGTCCCTGCTATTGAGGTATTTTAAGATTCTTATCATTCTATAATGATTAATGAATAATCTAGATAATTCTACTTAACTTTTAGCCATAGAGTGTTCTTTAGATTAAATGATGCTACTAATTGTTAGTGAATGTCATGCTGTTTGTAATGGTTAAATGCTTGTTTTTGTCTAGAAAATGTTATTTCACTAGAAATCTATTATTGTAACCTCTCTTGTATATCTCCTAAGGTTGGTAAACTCCTAATTTGAGTTCAAGAGTAGAGTTTTTTTTTTTTGTTAATACCACCAATATCACCCACTTTACTTAATTGGGCGTGAGACTAATCTCGTTTGAATATTAGAGTAATTGTACTTTTCCCTCTCCTAACAATGCTCTTATTGAACCTTGAACATTTGACCACAGTCAAAAGTACATACCCAAAGTTTAATTTGCAACCAATTGAACAAAACATTTATTGATAATTAACCAAGTGCCTAAACAAGTTTACTTTAAACTTAGTTTCCCAACCTTATGATAAAAGAGAAACCACTAGCCCTATTTTCCTTCTCCTCCCCATTTTCTAAATTTTATCTCCAGATATTGAATTAGTAGGTCAAATTAAATTCAAATTATACGATCATGAGCCGTAAACTTAACTAATGTGCTAATAACATTACTCCAAATTAGGCAATAACCCCAAAGACAGGGTGATCCATTTGATAACCACACAGATAGATTTATCCATTGACAAAGTTTTGGGTTGTAGGTAGAAATCATTTATTCAATTTAATTTATACAGAAAAACCATTTTTTTTCCAGTTGATGTAACCGCAATATACATTAAGTACTATGGTTACATTACAATGGAAGGTACATTCATTACAACAAGTTTTAAAAGATGTTTAAATCCAAATATCTGAAGTGCAATCACCACCAGGATATCTCATCTCATGAGCAAGGGAAGGACCGTGAGGCTCAGCTCCAAAGTCCACAAAGAAGTTGGGATTTATTTTCAGGCCACCTTTCTCAGTATCAACATCAATCTGTAACATGTGGGATCCTTTTTGCAGAAGGTCTGGATAAAATTGTTTATCCCATGCACTGAAGAGCGAGTTCGTGACGTATAGCCGCTTCCCATCTAAGCTCAATTGAATCATCTGAGGTCCCCCTCTCAACTTATTTCCCTGAAATAAGAACATTTTCATCTCATTCAAGGGTACAGATTCATGGATTGCATACAATCTCAGTTCTGTATCATGCCTTAAGATATAAGAGAGTAAAGCACAAGCAGTAAACTTTTGCTGAAAGCTTTGCTCAGTTAGACCCTAGGACTAATTTAGGGTAGACAATGCAGATGCAGAGGCAATGTTGCTGAACAAGGACAATGCAAATCGGTTTATTTTCCTAATACTTTTTTTGGTAACAAAATGGGAAGTAAATGCATAAATGAATTTCAATAAAAAGCATCAATTAATGGATGACTGTGAGTAGTGATATAGAACTAGTTTGTATGGATAAACCATCAAGCAGGGAACATGAGCTAAAGGAATCACATAATGTAACATGATACACTGATATGAGAAATTCTTCATGATGTTCTAGTATAGGTGATAAGAAAAAGTGCTAAGCAATCTAATCTATGTTTGCTACCAACAGGATTAAGAGAAAGGGATGAAAATAAAGTGGCTACCATTTTCATATTTCCATCCCGAGCAAATTTTTCTCTTAAATTGGATGAAAACCAGAGTTTTAAGTATGAAGTGCTAAGAAGATGCTAACCAAAATGAATATGTGAGCTGAATAATTCATTCTATATACTTCTTAGAAGTCTATTGTTTAAGGATTTAATGCTATCTTTCCCATTCCCAAATTGCCTACCAAGCACTTAAAATTAAAAATTGCATTTAACAGTCTTCTGTTTTTTATTCACTCTACCAAGCATAACTCAAATGTCATTTTGACAATTTTGTTTACGTTAATAGCATAATCACAATTATTATCTTGATCCAAAATTACTTTCTAAATACTAAATCCCCCTCTTAGATGTTGCTCACAGAATTCAGTCCAATGAACTGATAATTGAATAGCACTGACCTGGATCTCCGGAACATGAGCTTGCCAAGTTGAACCATCTTCTGCTACAGCTACTATAGGGCTTCCTTTCTGGATTAGTCCCCCAACCCAGACTTGGCCAGTCAGTACAGGACTTTTAGGGTCCTCAACGTTATACTGCCTTATGTCACCATGAAGCCAGTTCACAAAGTACAGAAACCGATCGTCGAGAGATATCAGGAAATCAGTTATCAGCCCAGGCATTTCTGGAAGAATCCAATTTTGCACTTTGAGTGGTTTCACAGATATTGCAACCTGCAAAGTCAGTTTGGAGTTTGGACTATTAAGTATTTTGGAGCAAAGTTAAGAAGACAATGTAGACTTCCATTAAGGCCAAAGCACAACTATTAAGCACAAGAGAATATTGTGTAAATAATCCTTTTTACACACCTCATGGCTCCATGACTCATCCGCAGTCTTGAAAAATCGAACCATGTTACTTGTTAATGCACACCCAACAAAACCTGTGTCTTTAGAAGGATCATGAAGGAATCTTACCTGCATTTATGATAAATTAGTTATAAAATATGCCAATTTTTTCTCAATGTCTATGCAAGTACAAGCCAGGGGAAGAGGGGAATAAAGTGTAGGCATATTTATAAGTAAATCAAGCAAGTATATAAACAAAATGGCTTCATATATAGCAGCCCCCCCTCTTTCTCTCCCTGAACCCAGAAAAAAAAAAATAACTGCTTCATGGCTCTAAGGAGGAGCTCTGTAGATTATGTTTGACAACTTACCTCCAAGGGTAAAAGCCCCGTAGCACCAAGGTCCAATGTTTGTCTCAGTTCACCCCCGGGCCAGCTGTACACGTGGAGATGCCTCCCATAAAGGCCATCAGCAACATCCTGTAAGTTAAAACCTTTGGAAAAAGCAGCAGGAGCACCCCATGATGTGCTAATCATCGTCTTGTGCCGCGGTTGGTACCAGTAGTCATACCCGAATAGTGGACTGTGCCCTGGTTTCTCCCACCTGACAAATGTGACCCAAGACACAAAATCATATGGTTAGAAAATATGCTCTTCAATTCTTAATATACATACATAATCCACAAAGCAACACGCTGATGGTTCTATATTAACACATTCTGTAAGATATTTCCCAAGATACAAAATGGTATATTAATAAGATATGCTGCAGTAAAGCTCAACCAATAAAGCATGCTGACAATGACATGTAAACCATTTATAAAATTGTTGCCATCTGTAAATGTCCAAATCAGTTGTCAAATTTTGATCGCCCCCATTTTCCTGTCATCAGTTACTTTGCCTTAAGAGAGAGCACTTCAGACAGAAAAGTCACAAACCAAGTGGATTCAGATATAAACTGGAATTGGTTAAGTTCATGCTCTTAATATGTCTAAAGTGCATTAATGTACCTATCGATCAAATAGATGACAGTACCTTCCTTTCACATTAAATTCTGAATCAAGAAGAAGAAATCCACTTCCTGCAGCATTTCCTTCTTTGTCTCCAAGACATGAGATCAATATATCACCTGAAGCGAGGCAGTGGGATGTGTGTGGATAGGCTAATCCAGTCTTCTTTATGGTATCTTCAGGTTCAACTACTTTGTGCAAAGAAGGGGACCTTGGATTTGTTTTAGTGTCAATCACATAAATGCGACCAGAGCTGAAAAATGAAGTAGATGAGATAACAAGAATATTAGAAAAGTCAGAAAGATAGCAGACTATAACTACATTGAGGATATACCTGAAAATTGAAACATTTTCAAAATTACTATCCAGCATATGAGCGTAGTTCTATTCTTGTAAGTAAGGTACAGCAAACCAATATCATTATTACCAAAGAAATTGAAACCCACAAAGCTTGCTTTCATTGTTTTCTTTCCCTATTTTATTTCAGACTCTTTGATTGTCCTAGTAAAGATCAACCAAACATCATTTTTATCCCTATCATTCACTTGAGAACTGTGTAGTCTCTTACATGAGTGAAGGTACAATCAGATAACGTCGATCTGCTGATGGATCTCCATGGCAAGAACTGCACGAATTCCACCCTGTATGATGCAGTTCATCACCTAAATAGGGAACAGGCAGCCTATGGATAACTTTTGAATAAGTGGGAGAGCTTGGATCAACATCCACAGTAGCGAGGTAATCAGGCTGCTCTATTCCTGTTCCTGCATTGTATTGAATCAATAATTAAATTCATGAAATTATACTAGATTTAAGAGAGATCATTTGTATTGCTCCAATGATCAATATTAGCAACACATACGTAATCAACTAGTCATTCAACATAAAGGGACTATAAATGAGAGAGTTTGAGCAACTAATAGCATGATATATTGAAAAATGTTACTTTACACTCATTGTAGGTTTTCTGTATGACAATCATCATTCCCAAAATCTAATGGAACCCAACATGGCAAAATCATTAGCATTCTCCTGCATTGAAAAGTGAAAAGACTAAAATTTACCTGCATCATTCAGAACTTTGACAATAAACTGATTTCAAATAATAAAAGCTAGCCTACCAACAACGACATTGGACCATACTTTGAAATTTAACCAGAATTAAGTATTTCTAGATTCTTTTCCTTTTGCAGCCTGCATCCCATACTTTACCTACTGCCATGCAGGAATGATTAGTCACTAACTTTTAGTGACATATCTAACAATAAACTCAAGATGTACGCAGCATCATACAAGAAGGGTAGAATTTCAACATTAGTATTGTATTCAGCCAAAGAACAATATCCCATATTAGCTTTAGGACTAAAAAGATAAAGGCGTCATTGCACTTTTAGTCATCCAATTTTAATGATTTTTACGAGTCAATTCTCCTATTTTAAAACTCAACAATCTGGTCTCTATATAAACTCTTTAATTAAACTAAAATACATGACCAAATTATTGAATTTTAAAATAAGAATACGAATTGTTAAAATTGGAGGACTAAAAATGCATTTAAGCCAAAGATAAATGAAAGAAGTGGAAGAACAAAAAGAAAGAAAACACATAAATCTTGAGTTTTACAATAGGAAAATTGAGTCGTAAAAATAATTAAAATTGGAGGACTAAAAGTGCAATTAAACCAAAGATAAATGAAAGGTGTGGAAGAACAAAAAGAAAGAAAACAGCATGCAACTTACAGAAACCTCAAAAGAAAAAGAAAAACCAGGTAGACTTTTACGTTTTCTTTTTCCAATTGAAAAAACCCAGATAGAATGACATTAGACTCTCTTAAAATAGTAATATGTTTTCATTATAAATTAATTAATCTGACCACACACGTAGATTTTGGGAAATGAAAATTGGCACTTTAAAAATACACAGAAATAGATTCTACTAATCCCCAATTGAAGGTTCATTGACCTTTTCAGGTTCACACAAAATAAAGCTCCTTCCACACAAATCAAGAGTAACCCATTTATCAAAATCCCAAAGGGGACCTACCTGAGTAAAGGCTAGTGACATAAATGAGTGTCTCTCTAGGACCGGACATGGCTTCCAAAGGGGAAGCGTACCCAGGCCCTGATTTGCAGCACGCATGCTCATTGCTCTGGTTCACTACCTTCTCTTCCACTTGAGAATGCTCCAACACCACCACGTCTGTAGCCATCTCTCTCTCAAGAAAGAGTCACAGAGTCTTAAGAAGAAGAAGAAGATAAAGATGAAGGAAAAATCAAGGTGTCACAGAGAGAAAAAAACAAATAACTTTTGATCTTTTCTTTCTCAACAAATGGACGTGGAAAAAGTAGCCATCTTTGAAAACTATGCAATCTTTTAAAAATCGGATTGAAAAGTTAATTGGTGTGGCAAAAAATTATTGGTTAGATTGGTCGGATCAATTAAATTGAAATTTTTTTTTAAATTTAAAGATTCCTAAATATAAAATATAAAAAATAAGTATAAATTATCATACTTAATTCATAAAAGTTTTAAATTTAAATATTTAAATAACTAAAAATTAAAAGATATAAAAACTCAATTTATATACACTTAATTTAAAATGGTATCTTATAATAAAATTAGATTGTTTTAATAGCTAACATCTCTTACAAATTTACATACTCTTAATATAATAAAATTCACAATTTTCAATATAACAAAATTAGATAATTAAAATATATAAATAAATAACTAGATAATAATACCAAGAAAAAAAAAAGATAGAGTCACATAAAATTAGTCAAACAAATAAATAAATAACTAAAAAATCAATTAAATCGTGCATAGACAAAGAGAAAAATATATATATATAATTTTCAAAAATTAGTAAAAAGTCTTAAGTTAAAATATATGTAATGTGTGATTGTGTATTATAATTTTTACATATTAAAATATATAACATTAAATAAATCTACTAAATAGTTAATAAATAATTTTTGAGTCTCAAGCTATCTTAGTGATTTAGATTGTAAATTTTTTTTAATAAGAGATAGTAAGTTCAAATTTATTAAATATTATTTCTATTAATTTCTTAACAATTCTATTAATAAATATATTTATATGTATTAATATACTCAAAAATTGAGATGTGAATGACAAAACATGAATTTGGATCAATTTTATTAAAACTAGATCGTTTCACCGGTCCGCGTCGGTTCAGACGATTCTCACTGATTTTAAGTATGTGTTTGTATTTTGTCAGCATTTTTGGATTGGTTCATATTATATTATGTCCAGGAGGGATGAATCTCACGTCCTTGCGAGGAGATAAGGGTGACTCCTGAATGGTGTAGTTCTTGCTACGTATCGTCGTTGACTATTAAGACATTAATGGTAGGACTTTTAATGGATTTGGACACAGTAGATGATTAGATACATCTCTTATTTTAATTCTTGGATTTCATCCTACATCTAATAGCGTTACCTTTACTCCCTTGCAGTACTTTTTCAATGTTTCATTTTGTTTATTCGTCTGAACTTTTGAAATTTCTATATTTAGCAATATAATTTAAGAATAATTTCATCTGGCCCCTTTAAAATTTTTAGATTGTTTTATATTTGAACCTCAAAAGTATTATAATTTGCACAAAAGCTACAATATAAGGCACACCAGCTTTTAAACTTTGGGTCTTGGCAATTGAAAGATTTGATTAACATTGAATAACATTTTATTTTCTTGCTTAGTTGTAAATGGATATGCAAGATTATTTTATCAGATTGCGAGTTGGGATGTCTTTTTTATTTTGATAACCTAGGAACCAGGATTTAACTCCAACATTTGGATGAAGTTAGACTTACCAAACTTGAGACGAGTCATCTCTGTTCTAGGGATCCCGTTGAAGCAGTCATAGCTATAGTTTTGTGTGGTAGAGTACTTTGAGACCCTTATTTTGTCAATGAGAGGTCTCAAATACAAGACTCTCTTCTTGCGATGAGAACCTTGTGACCAATTGATCTATAGCCCAATTGGCAAGGAATGTCCTTTTTTAATTCCTTATAATGGATTCTTTGGTTTTGAATCTTTGATATTCATACATACTACTAACTTTTAAATAAGGTAATTGTTATGCTACAAACACAAAAAATGAGAGGATAGTTCTATCTTCTTGTTCAATTGGGTGGGTTCCGATAGAATACATCAAGTGAATTTAGTGTCGTTACGAAGATCTCAAAATATTGAGTCACATAGTATGTGAAAAACACATAGTTCCTTATAAAATACAAGAATAACATAAGATTAAAAAAAAAAATGTGCCAAATTTTATATTTTGGCAAAAATAAATTGTTTATTTGACACATTTTTTTATATTGTGTTATTCTTGCATTTTATAAGGAACTGTGTATTTTGTCACATACTATGTGACTCAATATTTTGAAATCTTCACAATGATACCAAATTTGACCTCTGGGTCCCACAAAAAATCTCCCAATAATGGGATGGGTAATGCTACAACTCCTCAAAAAAGGCATAGCCTAACAAACACCTTTAAATAAATGTTGAAAAACTAATTTTGTGATGCATCAAATGATTTAAAATTGATCAATAATTTTTTTATATAAAAAATTGATCAATAATGATGCATCATTGATACTTCAATACTATAATAATAAAAGAAAAGAGCTATCATTGATACATCAAAAAGTAATTAGTTATAAGTATTTGGTAATGTTATTATTATTTTTTTCTAGGTTTGTTAGGTATTTGGTAATCTTCTTAGAATAGCTTCTGGGCAATTAGTTTATAGTTTATTAGATAGATGTGCTTTTAAAAGTATATTCTAAATATTCTTTTACTTTTTAAAAAGTAATTCTATAAGTGATTGCTGAGTAATTTAAAGGGATAGTGATACCCTACCAAGTTGAGGTGGGATCAAAGTCTTGAAACAGAAATCAAGGATTTCAAAAAATTGAGTCACTTAATGTAGGTTAAATATCAAAACAGTTCATAGAATTTGAAATTAATTGTGTCAAAGAAAAGTGAAACGTTATTTTTACACTATATTTTGTTAATGTCAAACCTTATTTAATGTCTCAATATGATATACATTATATTACCCTAAATTAATATAAAAAGTTTTTAACTTTGACTAAGAACTTTCTATATTAAATAAAGGTAAATTAGTCTATATTATATTTAGACATTATATAAAATATGAAATTAACAAAATTGGGTATAAAAATAGCAGTCCTAAAAAAAATTATTATTTATTGTTAATATTAATTCAACACTTTTCTTGTATTGGTTTGTTTATGAATTTTACAGGAAACTAATTTACTTACACTGAATGACTTATTTTTTTGAAATCTTCACAATAATATTAATTTCAATATACGAGTCTCACCATAACTACCTCAAATAAAAAGGTGATGTAGTATTATCCTCTTTAAAAAGGGTGATAGCATAATACACACCAATTTTATAAATATGGATGACGCATCTTTAGAATAGTTTCTCATATTTTCTAGCTTGGTTCTGTTCAATTAAATATATAATGCAGTGTCTGGAATATGTAAAGGATCATATCATATACCAAATCTTTGATGCTCCAACACCACCACATCTGTAGCCATCTCCTCTCTCTCAAGAAAGAGACACAGAGTTTGAAGAAGAAGAAGAAGAAGACGAAGATGAAGGAAAAATCAAGGTGTCACAGAGAAAAAAAACAAATAACTTTTGTTTTTTTTCTTTGCTTTTCTTTCTCAACAAATGGACGTGGAAAAAGTAGCCATCTTTCTATGCATAGAGTGGGGAAGAGATCCAGTCATGTTAACTTGAGTCATGTTGCTTAGATCTAAGCCGTCTATTCTATTTAAGGTCATTTCAACTATTAAAACACATTAATATTTAATGATTGAATTCTATTTAAGGTCATTTCAACTATTAAAACACATTAATATTTAATGGTTGAAATGAGCTTTAATGAAATGGACGGCATTAAACGTGACATGACTGGATCCAAATCTCATAGAGTGGCATTAAACGTGGCCGAATGGTATCTCAGTTGTCGTTTGTATTTTGTCAGCAATTTTAGATTTGGTTCATATTATATTATGTCCAGGAGGATGAATCTCACGTCCTTGCGAGGAGATAAGATTGACTACTGAATGGTGTGGCTCACGTCCTTCAACACTTCATATCTTGCTACGTATCGTCGTTGACTACTAAGACGTCAATGGTAGGATTTTTAATGGATTTGGACACTAGATGAAAAAATTGACTTAAATAATATATATTTTTAAATTATTTATATAAAAAAGAAGGTTTTTAAATTATTTATTTAAAAGAAATAATTTTAAATATTTTATTATTTTTTATATGTAGAAGAGAATACGTTATATATAAATATAACGTCTATAAACTAAAAATATTATAAAATATATTAAGATAAAACATATTTATTATTTAAAAAAATAAAAAAAAATATATTTTTTTAAAAATAAATACGTTATAATCTATAAAACGTATTCTAATAAAATACGTTTTACAAGATAAAATGTGACACATTTTATTTTGTATTTATTTAGGCTATAACGTGTTCTAATAGAACACGCATTAAGCGAAGTATTGACATATGAGCTCAAACCAGGATAAGCAAAGGGTGGGTTGAAGGAAAAAAGAGTACTCTGATGGAAATTTCCCTTTTTCTTTTCCAAGTGCATATCTTTCAAGATAGTCAAAGTCAGAATATGCCAAAGGTTCTTTTCTGTCACTCTTCTTTGGTCATTGTCCTTTTTCATTTGCTTGACTTATCTAATTGCGATGTAAATTCAATTATTATTTCTAATTCTTGGTGACTTTTCATATGTCAGTACAATAAATTTCTCTAAGTGTTATTTTTTAACAAATAGTGCAGATATTGCTTAGAATTAGAGGTTGAAAAATGTGCCAGGCTTTGGTCATTGTCCTTTTCAATTGCTTGACTTATCTAATTGCAATGTAAATTCAATTATTATTTCTAATTCTTGGTGATTTTTCATATGTCAGTACAATAACTTTCTCTAAGTTGTTTTTTTAACAAATAGGTCAGATATTGCTTAGAATTAGAGGTGGAGAAATGTGGCAGGCTTTGGTCATTGTCCTTTTCAATTGCTTGACTTATCTAATTGCGATGTAAATTCAATTATTATTTCTAATTCTTGGTGACTTTTCATATGTCAGTACAATAAATTTCTCTAAGTGTTATTTTTTAACAAATAGTGCAGATATTGCTTAGAATTAGAGGT
>QAOA01000469.1:3010-13880 GCA_003255065.1 Cercis canadensis
ACAGTTATAGAGGGCCTGATCCAGTAAGGGCACCTGTGAAGCCGGAATCCCCTAAGCATGCACCTGCACAGAATATGATGTCAGCATGTGAAGACTAAGGTAGTATTAAGTCACACATGGCCCAGAATATACCTGCGAGCTGGTGGGTTTTCTCAATTGAAGTAAGTCAAAACACGCTCAAAATATTTGACATACCTCTAAAGAAAACATCAAATATATTATCATGAGAGAAGATGTAAGAAGCTAGGCAAGTCGTAATAAGTCAGAATCTCCAATTTTACAAATATTTATCACATAGTAAAGAGGAAGTCACAATCTGACTTGGCAGAATAAGGCCTTTTCCATCAAAACATCTTTTCTGATTGTAGTAATCAATGGATTCCTCAGCAGTTGGAAAGAACTGCAGTACATTTAAGTTAACGACTTAAAGACAAGCTGAGCAACATAAGAAAAATGTGTAAGAGTATGTCTTATCACCTTATGATGAGTCTCAAAAAACTTAATCACTTCTTCCATATGATTTCTGTAAAAACCCTGCAGTACATATTTAGATAGTTTGAATACTGGTCTTAAAAGGAAAACTACCAAAAGAAACTGCATAAAAAATTAGCTTACTCACTTCAACATAACCAAAAAATCCAGAGCTCATATCGCCAGCAGGGAACCCCATAGCAATAATATTTTCAGTGATATATGTCATATCTAGATCAAATCCTCCTTCCTAAAAAAGGGTATAAAAGTGGAGAATTGTATATATTAGCCAACGATTTTCTTTATAAACAGAAAATAGAATGTCACAAGATATAAAGAAAATAAAATAACTCAATGTACTCACAAAAATAATGTATAATATAAACATTTCTAACAGCTTTTGTAAACTGAAGAGGCCAGGATATCCATCATATAGAATATTAAATTAAAACATGTCTTAACAGGGGGAAGGTTATTATCTGCAAAGTTAAAATTTTACATTCACCAGCAGGTCTACAAAATGATCAGTAAGAATCTTTGATTTGTGATATAGAGAACCAGATAACATAAAATATTGCATTGTCCAGTTCTTTTTCTGTATAAACATTTATTATATCACAACAGGGATCTGTAAATAAAGTCCAAAAATAAGCATCACTTTCTTGTTAAGGAAAGGGAAGGCAATGATAAACCAAAACTTAAAGCAACCATCCAATAGGATAATCAACACATTGTTCAAAGGGGTAGAGTACAACTTAGCGACCTAATCAAGAACAAAGACAAAGTAAATAAGATTACAAAGAAACAACACCTGGTATGAAATTTGGAGAGCGTGCATGAACTACACCGAACCATTACCTCCATTAAATAGGAAAAACTCAAAAACAAACGATGATGATTCCATCAATTCACCGGCGATTTTCCAATCGGCTTTAAAACCCAGAAAAATTGCTGGCTCCCCTGCATTTTGGAATGCCTTGTACGAACAACAATGGGAGTGTGGCCCTTTAGGCTAATGGTGGTTTTGATTTGAAAGGAATAAAATAATCCTAAGTTACTTCCGTCAGAAAACTCCTTACACAACTGGAATAGGAAGGTCCAACAAAAGGGAGAAGGGATCGAGTTAGAAGAAAAAAAATTTGTCTCTAAAGGGTAGAGCTGGCAAAAGGGCCAGCCCGGCCTGGCCCAGTTCGGGCTGCAGGCTGAGTGCAAGCGAGGTGTATCACCGAAAGAGGTGGCTGGTGCTGCTGTGACGCCAATTACGGTGACAGATTGAGTCCGACAGCAAGAGAGGAAGAGGTCTGAGAGGGAAGAGCCGAAGAGGGTAGTTTCTGAATCCTTCCATTTTGCATTTTCAATTCGAGCTAAAATGGGCCAGTCCATCGAATTTGGCCCATTTTTCTAAGGATTCTTTGAACTTGCATACATTACTTGTTAGGTGTCTAATTGGATGTGTTATTTTTCACTATTTTTTTTCTACTGGTTGCTAGTTATTTCCATGAAACTTCTATGATTGAAAAAAGAAAAAAGAAAATTATTGTTACCAAAGAATTATATTAAATTATCTTTTCCATTTAAATTGTTTTCCTATATATTGAGTGACTTGTTTGAAGAAATGTTGATAACATAGAAGCATCTTGCAGGGGCAATTATAATAACGGTCAATTTATGATGATGTATAACATAGAAGCATCTTTCAAAGGACAATTATAATAACGGTCAATTTATGATAATGTAATATCTAATTATATTATTACAAGCAAAACTTGTGAAAATTAATATAGATTGTCAAGTCCACTTATGTATTATTTTACTAAAAATTTTCTAATATTTTTTTATCGTGATTTATAGAGGAATTTTATATATGTTTCCTTATTACGGGTTTGATTGTGATTCAATACCAATGTAACAAGTGGTATACCTCATCTATTTTCTTTTCTTCCTTGTTTTGTTTTGCACGCATTATTTGTATTGTGTCTAATTGGATGAGGTATTTTTCATGATTTTGCTCTAATGGTTGCCAGTTATTTCCATGAAACTTCTATCCTTAAAAAAAAAAAAAAAAAGTGTTGTTACAAAAAGCATTAGATTAAACTATCTTTCCATTTAAATTCTTTTCTCGTATATTGAGTGACTTGTTTGACAAAATCTTCATAACATAGAAGCATATTTTAGAGGACAATTATAATAATGGTCAATTTATATACGTTGATGTATAGTCTAATTATATTATTATAAGGGAAACTTGTGAAAATAAATAAAGATTGTCAAGTTTACCTATATATTATTTTACGAAAATTTGTCCAACATTTTCCTATCATGATGTATGGATGGACTTTATATATGGAGGAATTTTAAGCGATGTAATGTCTAATTATAATAATGGTCAATTTAGGTCGATGTAATGTTTAATTACATTACTATGAGGGAAACTTGTGAAAATAAATATAGATTGTCAAGTCTACATATGTAATATTTTAGGAAATTTGTGTATAATTTCTTATCATGATGTATAGAGGAATTTTAAGTTTCATTATTATTCGGAGTGGGGCTTGATAGAAATTCAATGCCAATGTAGCAAGTGGTACCTCATCTGTTTTTCTTCCTTGTATTGTTTTCCACGCTCCACTTGTATGGTATCTAAATGGATGTGGTATTTTTCAAGATTTTGCTCTAGTAGTTGCTAGTTATTTCCATGAAATTTTTATCATAAAAAAAAAAAAGGTCTGTTGTTACAAAAAGAATTATATTAAATTATCTTTTAATTTAAATTATTTTCTCTTATATTGAGTGACTTGTTGGACAAAATGTTCATAACATATATAGAAGCATATTTCGCAGGATAATTATAATAATGGTCAATTTAGGTTGATGTAATGTCTAATTATATTACTATAAGCGAAGCTTTTGAAAATAAATATAGATTGTCAAGTCTACTTATGTATTTTTTAACTGAAATTTGTCTAACATTTCTTATCATGATGTATGGAGGAATATTTTTCCTTATTATTCGAAGTGGGGTTCGATAGAGATTCAATGCCAATGTAACAAGTGGTACCTCATGTTTTTTTTTTTTTTTCTTATTTATTTTGTTTTCCACTCATTTCTTGCAGGGTGTCTAATTGAATGTGGTATTTTTCATGATTTTGCTCTAGTGGTTGCAAGTTATTTCCATGAAACTTTTATCATAAAAAAAAAAGTTTGTTGTTAGAAAAAGAATTATATTAAATTATATTTTTATTTAAATTATTTTCTCGTATATTGAGTGGCTTGTCTGACAAAATATTCATAACTTAGAAGCATATTTTAGAGGACAATTATATATAATAATAGTCAATTTAGGTTGATGTAATGTCTAATTGTATTACTATAAGCGAAGCTTTTGAAAATAAATATAGATTGTCAAGTCTTCTTATGTATTTTTTGACTGAAATTTGTCTAATATTTCTTATCATGATGTATGGAGAAATTTTAAGTTTCCTTATTATTCGAAGTGGGGTTCGATAGAGATTCAATGCCAATTGAACAAGTGGTACCTCATGTTGTTTTTTTTCTTCTTTATTTTATTTTCCATTCATTTCTTGTATGGTGTCTAAATGGATGGTATTTTTCATGAATTTGCTCTAGTGGTTACGAGTTATTTCCATGAAACTTCTATCATAAAAAAATAAGAAGAAATTATTGTTACGAAAAGCATTAGATTAAACTATGTTTTTATTTAAATTATTTTCTCATATATTGAGTGATCACTTGTTTGACAAAATGTTCATAACATAGAAGCATCTTTCAGAGGATAATTATAATAATGGTCAATTTATAATGATGTAATGTCTAATTATATTGTTGTAAGTGAAACTTCTGCAAATAAATATAGATTATCAAGTCCACTTATATATATTATTTTACTTAATTTTTTCTAACATTTCTTATCATGATTTATGGATGGACTTTTTCAATAGCGTAAGATATATATAGTGATTTATGGAGATAATTTTATGTAAGTAGTTAAATGTAGAAATCCAAGTCAATCCCCTATAGTAACGTTTTGTTTTGGGAGTGGGGGTTCTAATGAAAAAATAAAACCATGTTAGTTCCAAATAGCAAATGTTATCTTGATTCAAATATTAATTTTGAATTTGGGCCTTTGGCTTCCATTCATGTATAGAAGATAAAAAGTAAATTGCATCAACTTGCCTTGAAGTTTCTTTACTTTTTACCTACCTATCCTCTAATTATAAAACCCACACATAAATTTGGTTAACTCACATAGATTAGTAATATTATCAATTGATGCCATTTTTTTTTCCTTTTCCTTTATTTTATTTTTGCCATGAAAGGAAGAAGACACAAATGCCCTCATCTGAATACCAAACAGGAGGAGAGCAAAGGAAAATTTGGAAGAGAGCAACTCATGAGAGTGAGGTTGTGAAGAGTGAAGGCCCTCTGTAACCCAAACTTGCAGCCAATTTCTTCATCTGAAGTGAAAATTGTTACGAAAAAGCCTCAGGATTTAGGAATGAGAATGAATCCAAAAGCAAGTTTCTAGCGTTGCCTCCAACTCCATAGCCCTGCCATCGCCATTTAAGGGAGGCAAATATAAGTTTTTAAAATAGACAAGTGATAAGTTAGAAAACTTCACGAGAAGTTGGTGCAATTTACTTAAAAAAAAAAAAAAAAAGTTAATTTTGAAATAAAGTTTTTTGCGGGCAAGGAGACTTTTATGCACTCACTTGGAAGCTCTCTAATGTTGCCTCCTTTCATCTCCCTTTATATTTTTTCTTTTTATTTTCTTATTCCATTCATGTAAAGATAATTGTATCATTGAATCTAGCTAGTGATTTTTTTTTTTTTTTATAGGCATGGACTTAAATAAAAATTGCGGTGTGCCATGCCTTGAATTTCGAATAACTTAGCTAGCTATTTAAAATGTTCTATAAAAAAAAATTATATCAAGTATCTTCATGCCCACGAATTAATAGATGAAAAAAAGTTAAAAAGCGATAATAGACCCTTTATTCTTTATTATCCCTATTCCTTTTAGTTTTGTAATTTTGTCATCTTATAAAATTTAATTTTTTTCTCTAAATTTTAATTATGAATCCAATTTTAACTTTTTTTTTTTAACATTTAGTAAAAGAAGAACTATTTTTTTTTTCGTGATAGCATAGTTGCTAAAAAAGTTGTAAAAGTTATTTCAATGAAAAAAATATTGTAAAAGCTATCACCAAAAGCATTTTCCAAAGGGGATATAACGAAGAGAGTAGGAAAAAATAGAACATGTTAAATGCAAGAATTTTCCCTGATAAATCTTTGACGCATGATCAAACAAATGTTTAAATTTCTATTTTTTAATCACATGGCTCACAAAGCAGGTATGGTGAAGTGGTAAACACAACACTAAAAGGAAGAAAAGTCACTACTTATAAGTCAATGGACAGGGGAAAAATATATGTGTAAAAATTTGGGATTTCATTGGTGGTGGATACAATAAAATCTTGATCTCTTATTACAACATTGGGATTTTTACATAGAAGAAAACAAAGATCTTACAACTTTTCTTAGCTTAATTAATTTTCACATTTGTTGGGTGCCCTGAAGAAGTCTATTACTCTAGTTCATGGATAACTTCCAAATCCAACTTCAACTTAGCATGTGTTGCTGGAATAACTGTACTTGTTCTAGTAGAGCCAAAAGGATTAGGGGGCACCTTCAACTTCTTTCCTTCCAGCATTTGCAACACTGTTTTCATGGATGGACAGTTTCCTGGGTGCCATTGAATGCACCAAAGTCCCACAATTGCAAGTTTCTTTGCAATTTTAATATCTCCCTCATTCTCAATATGGATGCGTATGTCTTCTCCTCCCTCAAGTAGATTATGGATCCATTCTGGATATGAAACTTTCAAAGTTTCTTGATTTGTGTTTGTATTCTTTCTTCCTCCTACCATTTCTAGCAACAACATTCCATAACTATAAATATCACACTTATAGGAAACATTACCAAAGTTTCTAGAGAAAACTTCTGGTGCAATGTAGCCTAAAGTTCCTCTAGCTGTGGTCATCGACACAGTGCTTCGACTTTTAGAACACAATTTGGCTAGACCAAAATCTAAAATTTTGGGAGAAAAGTTGTCATCAAGTAAAACATTGTGTGGATTGATGTCAAAGTGAAGAATTCGCTGACCACATCCTTGGTGAAGATACTCGATTCCTTTGGCTACACCAAGAGCAATTTGTTCTAGCTTCTCCCAACCAATGAAGATTTGCTTATTGTCTGGTGATGAAGATATGAAGTTCTGCAGTGAACCATGTGGAAAGAAATCATAAATAAGAGCACGGTGGACTCCATCAGCACAAAATCCAAGCAAACGAACCACATTGACATGATGGATTTTTCCCATAGTTCCCACTTCATTGATGAACTCTTTCCCATCTCCTTCTGTATTGTTGAGTATCTTCACAGCAACAATAATTTTGTCCGACAACTTACCTTTGCAGACAGCTCCATGAGCTCCTTCACCCAACTTTTCCTTAAAACCATTTGTGATTCTCGTAATATCAGCATATGAGAATCTTGTAGGCTTCTTTGACCTGTAATCCTCCAAAAAAATTTCCACTCTTGCCTGATCTTGGCCCTTCATTTTATAATAGTAATATATGCGAAACAAGGCAATGACCACAAGTATTGTGCCTATTATTCCACCTGCATATTAGACATCCTACTTCAGTAATACTTACATAACTTCCCAACCAACATCTCCCCCATCCCGGGGAAAAATTAAAAGTAAATTAAAAGTTAATTTCACCTGCAGCAATTAGTATCGTTGACCTGAGTTTGTTGTCTGTTTGGCAAGTGAAACATTCAATTTCGCCATCGGCACAATTTGGTTTTGACCATCCCAACCTATTAATGTCTATTGTAACGTCAAACATCTTGGTGCAGGATACTAGGTCCTCCCGAACGACATAATAGTTGGAGTCAACAACATGAATCGGGCAATGGGTTTGAGAACAATTGAAGAAAGTGGCTCCACTTGTTCCAACTTCAAATTGGAAAGGAAAAATTGAAGATTGGTTTATTTTTAGGAACTGCATGGAAAGGAAATCTTCAGGGTCAGCTACATACATATATTGAGACTTGTAATCTATGAAGAGCACTGAAAGATTAAGTGGAGATCAAAGTGTAGAGAGCTCAAGGATTGTCTCATTTTTATCCGTGCAAGATACACCAAACCCCGCAGGATAGCGAGAGTAATTAGTCTTGCCGTCGATGAGATAGAAGGGAAGTCGAATAGGCGGGCCATAAGGACCACATTTTTGTTCCCTGCAATCATGGTGACCGTTTCCGAGATTGATAAGCAGTGTCAGTACCAAGATCACCAAGGAACAATAGGGATACCAAATCATCTTAAGGCTAAAACGATGTAGAACAAGAGCAACAAAAGAAAAAAGCAGAAAGCCAAAAATATGGGGGCGAGGCTAAATTACTGTGGTTTCCTACAGTTTATGGTCAAGATTGTGTCACCTCATTTATTTGAAATCTAATGGCTCAGGTTTTTTTTTTTTGGAAAAAAAAAGGGAGAAAGGGCTCTGGTTATTTTTTATATTTTAAAAAAGAGAGAACTTTCTTCGATGGTCTCTAACAATGGCGAAGTCACAGCAACTACCAAAACGATTAATGCTTTTATCTGTGCTTCTAACCATTCTCTTGTAAGCATTGCTTGGGCTCAGTTGCTCAATGTTTTCGTTCATGCACTAGAAGTGCCTTTCACTAAGAAGGATTCAACCTTTGTACCTTTCGATATATTCATTATTCACATTTTGATTTAATGGTTTAGTATTATTAGTGTGTTGACTGCTAAATTTGAAATTCAAAATTTATGTCCTTTATTTTCCTAGTTGATCAATAGCGACACCTTTGCTGGAAAACAATTAGATAATCCATTTGACTCTTCAAAAGCATGGTCCGACATATCTTGTGGCCAAGGGACAGAGATCTGTAATTAGTTGCGTATACGAGTCAAAGGTCCTTGTCAGTGGGACGGGTTTACTTATCATATTTGCTTAACAAAGTATGCCATAGTTACAAACCATGGAAACAATCCAGAAAAGAAGAGTTGAAAGTACAGTATTGTGCAATAAAAGATTGTGGAATATGAAGTGTACAGTTAGATTTCGAAGACATGATGTGGAACAATCCTAAATACCCTCTCCTAGCTTTTGTTTGAATCTTTTGCTGAATTTATGAATCATAAACAATCTGCCAATTTTTACGGTTAGATTTCAAAGTCATGAGGTGGCACAATCTTAACCATATGGTTACAGTTGTTAAATTTTGGAAGGGAAAGAAATAGGAGGGAAAAAAAGAAGTCTTGTTATCCAGCCAACATTTTAATTTTCCAGCCATGTACCAGAGAAATATCTATCCTACCTCTCTGGGACTTTTGGTATTCTTTCTGTTCACCCTTTTACTCCAACAAACTTGTATCGCTCAGAAACAGCAAGCTTGTGCCCCTTCTTCATGCGGAAAAATCACCAACATAACCCATCCTTTCCGACTAAAACATGATCCGCCAAACTGTGGCAACCGGAGTTATGAGTTAGCTTGTGAAAACAACATAACAGTGTTGTATTTATACTCGGGAAGATACTATGTTGAGTCAATCAACTACAATAACTTCACAATCCGACTTGTAGATCCTGGTGTTCAACACACTGATTGCTCCTCCATTCCCCGCTATTTCCTATATCTAGGCAATTTTAGTTATTCTTCCTCTATTGGCCTTTATTCACCATATGCATATGGAGTTGACTTATTTCAGCATATAATATACTTAAACTGTAGCGATCCAGTGAGTGATGATCCTAAGTATGTGAGTACTGCTTCCTGCATCAACTGGAATTCCAAAGGCCATATTTACGCAATCTCCGGCGACCTAATGGCTAAGAGTTTAAAAGTAAATTGCCGTGTTATGCTGGTTACTACCACATCCTTGTGGGGTCTGGATTATTACCTTGACATATACAACGAAAGCTTTTCCAATGCTGATATTCACAGGGCACTCGTCTTTGGATTTGAGCTTTTGTGGGTCAAGGGTGTTTGTAAAGATCAATGTGGACAGGAGGGGCGTTGCGACTTCATCGCAACCACGGAAAAAGTTGAATGCTACAATTATGGTAAGACACGTCTAATTTTTATTTTCTGTTTAGCTAAAAGAATATCTAATATTAGGTAGGAAAAACAGCGTAGCTCCTTCATGATTTTAAGGAATTGTACCCCAAACAAAAAATGCTGCTTTTACCTTAAACCTTTAAACTTAGATTTAATGATAATTTTAGTTCTCTTATTTTGTCAAAATAATAATTTGATCCTTCTATTTTTAAAATGAACTATTTAATCACTCTATGTTCTAAAAAGTAGCAATTTTAGTCATTCCATTTATTTTTCCTCTAATACTTAATGGAATTGCTGATGTGTTGCAGAAAAAAAAATTATTTCTTTATTATCAATTACCCTAATTAAATCTGATTACATATTATGTTATTTTAAAAAAATAACTGATTAGCTAGGACTTTGGATTCGATTTCTTTTCTTTTTCAGCTACAGAAAAATCTGATATTAGATAAGAAAAATAGAGTAGTTCAATTAAAATCTAATTACTAGTTAATCATATTTGTTTATCAAATTTCTAATTACTACACTTCATCTACTTAGTAGAGCAAGCACCAAGTACGATGATAATTGAGAGTATTTAATGCATTGGTTCTATCAATTTCTTTTTTTTATGAGAATTTCCTTGAATTTGCTTTCTATAAAAAACATGAAATAAACTAAATAGTCATACATAATTTCTCTTTTACTTTTCTTATAGGGAAAGCTAAAGTCCTTTTAGCTTGTTATAATATCCTATATTTCTATCAATGGTGCTTGTAAAAATTAGTTAAATAGTTTTCTTATGGAGAAAGCTAATTTTTGTAGCCTGTTCAATATCATATATTTCTAACATAAATTCATTTTTGGGTGATATATATAGGAAGAAACTTATCAAGGCTCCGCATATTTATTGAAGGTATGGAATGAACTTTCCATTTTTTAATCTCAGAAAATAAAGCATGCATCCCTATTATTTTTTATTCATATATATGGCACTCTAATAAAAAGAATGAAACCATCTATCCTTAACCAAAAAATAAAAAAGCATATCAATAAATTTATTTTACTTTTAGCATAAGTCAAGACTTCACAAATCTTGATTAGCCATCCTCCTGCCTCCTTAAATTTTCCTTTCCCATGAATATGGTCTATTTCTGCACATGTATGCTAGGAACAGTTAGATGCTCCTACAAGCAATCCTTTTCAAACTCTTTACATTATGGATGATCCAAATCTTAAAATCTTT
>QAOA01000473.1:0-16968 GCA_003255065.1 Cercis canadensis
TACTAAGACTCCAACATGAATAGAATATGGGGGTTTTGTGTTGAATTCAGAATAATAAGAGTTCAGAAAATAGTTGACGGGTGCCGAACCGTACAAAATTACAATACTAATTGCAACTAAATTGTAGTATAGGATGCAACCAGTATCTTCTCCCAAGGATTCACCAGAACAGTTAATCTACTAAGAACTTAAGCAAGAACAGAATAGGGGGGTTTGTTGTTGAATGCAGAATAATCAGAATTCATAAAACAGTAAACATGATTTAATCAAATAAGAGAAAACGTAATCAACTCAAGCAGACAACCAAACTCTAATCCATCCTTGTTCACTAAAGATTTTCTAGATCTGATTTAATTCTTGGTTAAATGTTACCTGGAACCCCTAACAGTAACACTTAGAATTCCTACTGATTTACCAATCATGATTTAATTAATCATGGAATTAAGAATCTAGGCAACCGCTCTATATCACTAAGTCCAGATTAATTTAAGAACCGAATTGTCCAAGTTAACCATATATTAAAGACCTTTAAAGTATGATTATCAATCTGATTACTGTTATGAATCTAATCAACCGATTTAAATTCATACAAAGCATGCATGCAATTAAAATACCATTCAATCACATGAAGAAGGGAAGAAGCAGTAATTCAAATTAAATTAAATCAAATCCGGTTGAAGCACAGGAACTCTGGATTATTAAGTTTGGCTCCTCTTGAATTGATTACAAATGAACTTAGCCCTCCATGAAAGGCTTAAACACAAGGCAAAAGTCTAAAACTCGAACTCAGAAACAGGAGGCAGCAGCTGCTCAAGGTAATTTCATTTCTCTTCTGGTTGGTATATTTTTCTCAACAACTTGAGAATAAATACTAGCTGGCTGCCTCCTCTAGGTTTCTTAATGGTTTCCTAATTACAAAATAAACCTAGTTTCCTAAATTATTAATGGTAAAAACGTGATCAAGCCCTAGTGTCATGTGTGCTAGCCCAATAAGCAGATGTTGGCCCAAATAAACATGCTCTGGTCCAATAGGTAGGCCTAAGGAAAGGAATCAGTTAATGCTGGGCGGATGCAGAAAATCTGGACTACTTGCACGCGAATTGAAGTTATCCAGACGCGAGAATCAGCTTCTTGGCTCCGTATATGAAATGTAACATTTTCTGTCCGCTTTCCAACGAAACTAGAATCACATCAATCGGACATATGTAGCCAAAGATATGGTGAAAAATGTAAGTAGTGCCAGAATTCAACAATTAAGCAATTAAAATCTATAAGCACCAACAAATCCAAATCTACAAAACATGTCTAAAGGCTATAAAAATCACTAGAAAACACACTAAAAGACTAAGTATAAGGGAAACAAATAGTGAAAAATAATGTGTTATCAACAGTTAACAGAATTTAGTCAAGTAGAAAAAAACGTAATCAACTCAAACAGGCAACCAAACCTTAATCCATCCTTGTTCTCTAAAGATTATCTAGATCTGATTTAATTCTTGGTTAAATGTTACTTGGAACCCCTAACAGTAACACTTAGAATTTCTATTGATTACCAATTAGGATTCAATTAATCTTGGAATAAAGAATCTAGGCAACCGCTCTATATCACTAAGTCCAGATTAATTTGAGAAATGAATTATCCAAGTTAACCATATATTAAAGACCTTTAAATATATGATAGCAATTTGATTACTGTGATGAACTTAATCAACTGATTTAAATTCATATAACACATGCAATTAAAATACCATTTAATCACATAAAGATGAGAAGAAGTAGTCAATCAGATTGTATTAAATCAAACTCGGATTGAAGCACAAGAACTTTGGATTAACAAGTCTGGTTCCTCTTGAATTAATTACAGAAGTACTTAGCCCTCCATGGAAGGCTTAAACAAAAAGCATAGGTCTAAACTTGAACTCAGGAATAGGAGGCAGCAGCTTCAGATGATAATGTGGTGATTTGCATTATTCTCAACAACTTAAGAATAAATACTAGCTGGCTGCCTCCTCTAGGTTTCCTAATTACAAAATAAATCTAGTTTCCTAAATCTTTAATGGTAAAAACATGATTAAACCCTAGTGGCATGTGTGCTGGCCCAAATAGCATATGTTGGGCCAATAAACAGGTACTAGTCCAATAGGCAAGCCCAAGGAATGGAATAAGTCGATGCTGGGCGGATGCAGAAAATTTGGACTGCTTGCATGTGAATTTCAGTTATCCAAACATGAGAATCAGCTTCTAGGCTCTTCATATGAAATGTAGAATTTTCTGTCAGATTTTCTACAAAACTGAAATCGTATCAATCGGATATCTGTAGCACAAGATATAGTGAAAAACGTAAGTAGTGCTAGAAATCAACAATTATGCAATTAAAATCCAAAAGCACCAACAGTCCAAATTCACAAAATTTGTCTATGCGCTATGAAAATTAGCAGAAACACACACTAAAAGTGTAAGTATAAGGGAAACAAATAGTGTAAAATAATATCTTATCAGGAGCCGACATGAATTTTAAGGCACGAAGATCTTTCAGCCGATAGCCGACATAAATTAAAAGCACCGAGATCTTTCACCCGGGAGTCGACAGAAATTTAAATGCTCCTAGATGTTTTACTCAGGAGCCGACAAGAATTTAAAAGTACTTATATCTTTCAACCGGAAGCCAACAAGAATTTAAAAGCATTGAGATCTTTCACCTGGGAGTCGACAAAAATTTAAAAGCACCGAGATCTTTCACATAGGAGCCGACAAGAATTTAAAAGCACCGAGATCTTTTAACTGGGAGCCAACAAGAATTTTAAAACACCAAGATCTTTCACCCGGGAGCCAATAGGAATTAAAAGGCACTTAGACCAAACTAGGGTAGATTCAATTTAAGCAGAAAAAGTGAAATGTAGTAAGGAAAACACCTGGCTCAATACTGGCTCTACTTAGGTAGATTAGATTCGATTTAAGTAGGGAAGTAAAATGCATAAAGGAAAGCATCTGGCTTGACATAGGCTCGACCTAGCTAGGCTAGATTCGATTTAAGCAAGAAAACAAAATGCAAAGCAAGAAAGTAAAATGCAACAAGGAAAGCACTTGGCTTAGCATAGGCTCGACCTAGCTATATTAGATTCAATTTAAGCAAGGAAGCGAAATGCATAAAGGAAAGTACCTAGCTTGATACAGGCTCAACCTAGCTATGCTAGATTCAATTTAAACAAGAAAATGAAATGCAAAAAGAAAAACCCCTGGCTTGACACAGGCTCGACCTAGCTATATTAGATTCAATTTAAGCAAGGAAGTGAAATGCATAAAGGAAAGTACCTAGCTTGATACAGGCTCAACCTAGCTATGCTAGATTCAATTTAAACAAGAAAATGAAATGCAAAAAGAAAAACCCCTGGCTTGACACAGGCTCGACCTAGCTAGGCTAGATTCGATTTAAGCAGGAAAAATAAATGCAGAAAAGGAAAGTACCTGGCTAGACATAGGCTTGACCTAGCTAGGCCAAATTCGATTTAAGCAGGAAAAATAAATGTAGAAAAGGAAAGCACCTGGCTCGACACAGGCTCAACCCAGTTTACAATTCAAGTAAACCAATCCTCAAGGAGGTCTTTACAAACTTGTAATTGGGTCTTAGGGTAAAAACCTTTTATTTTGAAATGAAAGGATAAAGGCTTAAAACTTGATTTTGTCCCTCATCTTATTTCTCCATTTTTCTTCAACGCCTAACTCCAATAGGGTTTTATGCCAACATTCATTTGTCAAGAGGATGCTCAAGGGTTGTAATGGGGTTTTAGGGATATAAGATATGACTAATGAAAGAAAGGATATAAAGGTCCAAACATTTGATGTTGGGACAACAATGAGAATCTTGCTTTTGACAACTTGTGGTCTTCTAGTTTTTCATTTTCTTGTCACTTAGACTGCCTTTTCTATTCCTCAATCATTTGGAATGAATACTTTTGTTTATTCTCTATTTTTTTTTTCATTTATCTCTTTTTTTTTTTTAAAGAGTTTTTTTCCTTCTCGAAGAGTCTTTTTTTTTCTTTTTTCTTTTAGAGATCTTTCCTATCTTTTGCATTTCCTTTCACTTTCTCTTTGGCAGTCTGTTGACAATTCAAGGCATCTTTTGCAAGTTATTCTCATTGTACCCCAGGTATTTTTTCATCAAGTGCAAAGAAAAATTTAAAGCTCAAAGTGGTTTGACAAGGAATATGATGTGTTTGGATAAAAGAAAGAAAATAATCATGTTTGGCATTCGAATGTTGTCATGAAAGCTTGTTGGAGTTCTACCCTACCAAAGGAGTTCATGAATCAGGGAATTAAGAAATGACCTATTTCTTCAAGCTCAAAGGTGTAACTAGGGATACTTCGTAATGTTTGGGAGAACAAAAAATACATCTGATCATTGGAAAAGTTTACTTGTGGAGCTCAAAATTTGTTTGAAAACATGTTTCATCATTCTCTAGCTTCGCATCTTCACATCAATCACAATTTCTCAAATGGAAGATTCATGGAGGTTTTTTTTTTTTTTTTTTTTTTTTTTTNGAATTTTGGAGGTAAACATTTAAAAGAAATTTAGAATAAGAAAGATGTTGAACAAGAACATATGATCATTGCATTAATGAAGTCAAATAAAACAAGGTCCAAATGCAAAGTGGACTCTACTAGCCTTGGACTTTAGATAACTAGAGCATGATTGACATGACAAACATTTAACAATGAAAGAAAAGACTTTAAGCAAGTCAAAACCCATGTTCAGAGGAATGAAAAGAGGTTGAGAACAAAAAGTTTATTTTTTCTTTTTATTTTCATGAAAACTTCTCTTTTTTTTTTTTGAACATTTTATGAGACAAAACTTGATTGGGCTCCATTTCTTTGAGCATGACATTGAAAAAAACCTTTTGAATCATGTAGAATGGGAAAGTAGGATGAGTGAAAAAAAGAAAACCACATACATGACATACAAATGAACAAAAATTCTCAAGACTTGAGTTTATGATGAAGATGACATGAGAATGCTTTTTTTTTTTCTTTTGTTATGGAAATGTTTGGAAAAGTGCAATGAGCTATTGACACTCTTATTTTCAAAGCAAATGCAATAAGTGATGTGAAAGGCTCATGTAAAAGAAACACATGACTGCATTGATAGACTATATGAAAGGAAGTGAGGCCAAGCACCTCTCTCTTACTTTAAAAATGGAATGCATGCAAATGCAAACAAGGAGGAATAACACAGAAGCTATTTTATGGAACAAAAAGTCTCCAAAAGTGAAATGAGGTATGGGACCTCTT
The DNA here is from genome assembly GCA_003255065.1 of Cercis canadensis. Lineage (NCBI taxonomy): Eukaryota > Viridiplantae > Streptophyta > Magnoliopsida > Fabales > Fabaceae > Cercis > Cercis canadensis. The sequence goes on from QAOA01000473.1 coordinate 5,287, forward strand.
ATTTTTCTTACGGTAATGAAATGAGATAATGCGATATAAGAGGTAATGAAAGTGTATTAAGAAAGACTTATTCAAAATAGAGAGAGGTATTGAACCTCTATTTCACTTTGAAAATAGAATGCATGCAAAATGCAATTGAAGAGGAATACAAATGATGTTCTCTACTAAAAAAAAATTCAAAAGAGAAATAAGGCTTAAGGCCTCTCTTTTATCCAAACAAGAAAGCATGAATATGCAAAGAAACATAGAAGAAAAATGACTTATGCCATGAAATTTTATTTGCAGTAAATGAGGTGTTAGACCCCTTATTTTCATGTAGGAAAACATATGAGAGAAACATAAAAAAGAATGCTTCCTTGATATGTCATAGGAAAAAGGATAACCATCCAAGGTTAGGGGTTCCAACCTAATAGCCAGGTTCTAACCTTACACAGGTAAAATTTTAAGTTCAGACTAACTGTACATTGTTATAGGGTAGGTCTATCATTCTAGATAGTCAAAGGTTCCCAGATCACCCCCATCAACATAATGGAGAACCTTGCCTTACTTACATGAATAGACAAGGAGATAAACTCTCATGTTTATACATGCCAGTAGGACGGGACATGATTTGAGTGGAAGTTTTTGCGTAAGCCACCAAAGAATATGTTTTTGGTGACAACACTAAACTTCCTCCTAATCCTAGGCAAACCTGGGGCCTGAGTATAGAGCCAAAAGTTATGTAAGGTAGAAGTGTTGGTATTCTATGTGTGAGGGGGAAGCATACAAACCTTATCCTATATCTATCTACTGCAAGGAAAAACACAAAATATATATGCGATAAAATAATCTATCTACAAATGCAAGTGCAAAATGAACAATCAAGTAATAAATAAAAATGGGGATGAAGAAAATAAACTTGGCCATCTCATACTCGCACAACCAATTTCTTAGGCTTGACTCTATAATAGTCCCCAGTGGAGTGGACAAACTGTCACAATGTACTCGAAGGTCACTACTTGATTGCTCATGTTCGGTCTAGGATAAATCAAACCAATTCTTGATGGATGTCTAGCTAGGTTGCGTTTTAACAATTGATTTAATCCTTGTTTAATTCTGCAATTTACAATTTAGTAATATAATTTGTGTTCAAAAATTCCCAGTTAGTAATCTTGAAGTTGTTAATTAGTCATTGCATTACCTGAGACATTTCCTAGATCAACCCTGTATTTCATTCTTTATAGGGGATTTGGTTTAATTTAATTGGATAGCAATAAGTCACACTACTATTTTCTGGATGGGTTTACTGGCTACTTTCAGATACATATAGCCCTGGAAGATCAGGAGAAGACCACCTTTACATGCCCATTTGACACTTTTGCATACCGGAGGATGCCACTCGGTCCTTGCAATGCTCCAGGTACTTTCCAATGTTGCATGGTTAGTATCTTTTCTGATTTTATAGAGAATTGTATGGAGGTATTCATGGATCATTTCACTGTGTATGGTTCTTCCTTTGATGACTACTTAGATAGTTTGTCTAGACTACTGCATAGGTGCATTGAAACTAATCTTCTTCTGAATTTTAAAAATGTCATTTTATGGTAGAACAAGGTATAGTCTTAGGACATGTAGTCTCTAGCAAGGGCATAAAGGTAAATCCTGTCAAGATTGATGTTATTTCTTCTCTGTCTTACCCCGCATGCGTGCGGGAAGTTCGTTCTTTTCTTGGCCATGCAAAATTCTACCAGCACTTCATCCGTGACTTCAGCAAAATTACCGTCACGTTGTCCAACATGTTGCAAAAGGATGTGGACTGCATTTTCAACCAATCCTGCAAAGATGCATTTGATCATCTTAAGAAGGCTCTCACTTCCACTCCCATCATCCAACCTTCCGACTGGACGTTGCCATTTGAATTGATGTGTGATGCATCCAACTATGCAGTGGGAGCAGTCCTTGCTCAGAGGATTTGCAAAACCCATAATGTCATCTACTATGCCTCGAGGACACTTAATTCTGCCCAAGTGAATTACACCACAACAGAAAAAGATCTTTTAGCAATTGTTTTTGCTTTAGATATCTTTAGATCTTACTTGTTTTGTTCTCATGTGGTGATTTTCTCTAACCATGTAGCTCTCAAGTTCCTCTTAAAGAAGTCAGACGCCAAACCCAGAATAATCAGATGGATGCTCCTTTTCCAAGAATTTAACCTTGAGATCAAAGATAGGAGTGGAACAAAAATTATGGTTGCTGATCACTTGAGCAAAATAGAGAGAGCCTCTAATTCATTTCCCATTTAGGATTCCTTTCTTGATGAGCAACTTTTAGGGCTACAGGGTGAGTTCCCTAGGTATGTTGATCTTGTGAATTATTTGGTTGCTCATGTTTTGCCCCCACACCTCAAATGCGCACAAATAGATAAATTAAAGAGTGTGGCTAAATATTATGTGTGGGATTATCCTTATCTGTGGAGATTTTGTAGTGACCAAATAATTAGGAGATGTGCACCTAACAATGAGTTTCATTATGTGCTTTCTTTTTGTCATTCCTATGCTTGTGGAGGCTATTTTGGTCCTCAGAGAACAACTAGGAAAGTATTAGATTATTGTTTATATTGGTGCACCCTATTTCATGATGCCTATGTGTTTTGCAAATCTTGTGAGCAGTGTCAAAAAGTAGGGAATATAACTCATAGGAATGAGATGCCCTAACAACCTTCGTTGTTCTATGAGCTTTTTGATGTTTGGGGCATTGATTTCATGGGTCCTTTTCCTATCTCATTTGGCTTTGTTTATATTTTGTTGGTTGTTGATTATGTTTCCAAATGGGTGGAGGTCATTCCCACAAGGACTGATGATTCTCATGTGGTTGTAGATTTTGTCAGATCACGTATCTTTTGCAGGTTTGGCATACCCAGAGCAATTATTAGTGATCAAGGATCCAACTTCTGCAACAGGCACATGAAGACCTTGCTAAGTAAATATGGGGTTTTCCACAAGACTTCAACTCTTTACCACCCTTAGACAAATGGCCAAGCCGAGGTCTCTAATCGAGAGATTAAGCGGATTTTGGAGAAAACAATGAGACCGAATAGAAATGATTAGAGTAAGAGGCTGGAGAATTCTCTATAGGCTTATTGGATCACCTATAAGACACATATAGGCATGTCACCTTATAGGTTTGTCTTTGGTAAGGCATGTCACTTACTAGTGTTGCTAGAGCATCGGGCTTCTTGGGTGATCAAGGCTTGTAACCTGGACATAGGTCTAGCACTACAAGAAAAATGCAGTTTTCCAACAGAATAAAGTATTGTTAGAATTTTTGTAAAATTCAAACGGAAGAAATTTTCTAAAAATTCCAACGGTAATTCCAATGGAATTACATTACCGTTGGAATTTCAAAAAAAGAAAAAAATAATAATTTTTAAAATTTCAACAGTATATTCCGTTGGAATATACCGTTAGAAATTGTTTTATAGAAAACGCACCATTTGAGTTCGAGAAAATTTACTCCTCATTCCTTCCTCTTTCCCTTTCATTTTCTCCTTTCACCGAGCGAGTGCCCTATTCCTCCTTCCTTCCTCCGGTGTCAACTGCAGCATGCTTGTCTTCGTTGGTGGCAACCTCCGGCTTTCCAGCGAACAACACGCCCTTAAGTTTAGCTAGGTATCTCTATCTCTTTCTCCTTTCATCAAATCTAATCTTGTTGCTTTCTTTCGTTCTATTTCATAAGGAATAGAGTCTATCTTCTATGACGATAATGGTGTGGTCGATGATATGGAGGGCTACCTCAATCACTTGTCCCTCAAGTACGAATCTGTCTGGGACACAAAACCATCTTGGTGAGCTCTTGATTTTGCCACCGCTTCTTAATTTCTTCTTAGCTTGACCAACCTTCATTGTTCTCTAGTTCAAATTCGTGATTTCTTTTAATTAATCTTCCTGACTTCTAGTATATCGAATTATTTGGGATGTTCCCCTTCTTCTCCATTTTTCTAGGTCTTAGACTCTGAGGTTGTTGATAATGGTTTTAATTTTATATTGCTTCACATATAATTGTGACCCAAGTTCCCAATTTTCGTATTCTTTTGGAATAACTAGTATGGACTCAGAATCAATTTATTTCAGAATGCTCATTAGTTTAGTTAATTTTTCAGGTTTAGGTTTCAATTTTTTGATTTTTATCAAATTCCTCTGAGTCTCTAACTCATTCGTGAAGTAGAAAGGTAGATTGCACCAGGTCCTTTACACCGATTACTACCATAGGGAAAAAAATCAATTTTTTTTTCGAGCAAATTCGATTATTGAAGACTTTCCATTGAAATGTCGTGAAATTTTTTTGAATTCTGAATTATTTATGGGGTTATAACTTATAACTGACTACTGCTTAATTGAGGGGATCAGATGAGTGAGTTAGTACTTTTGTCATTCAGTGATGTTATTTGTGTGAAGTTGTTTGTGTTCTAAGTTTGTTTTCTAATGTATGCTTGGTTTTGAAAGCATTTTTTTTCCTTTCTTTATTGGACTTCACAGTCTTCAATTGGGCGTGATCAAATAATGGTATGATGTGGCTCAAGCGGTAGTGAGTTAAAGCAGAACTAATTCTAGGGTTCATTACTCTTAAACTCAGTTTTAGTATTCATGTTAAATTGTTGGTTAATAAATGATGATGAGAATGAGAACAATGCTGCAAATATGGCATGAGTTTAGATAATAACACTATAAAGGGGTGTGGATGCAATGGTGTTGTAGCATGAAGCCTCATGCTTAACCTGGAATTGCACCTTTTAAGACTTTGAGGAATTGATTTTGTTTCTTCTTGATAATCTTTGAGGAATTGATTTTATTTTCTTTTTTGTTTCAAGCTTCAAAGCTTTCATTGATTTTTAATTTGTTTTTGTGGAACCTTAATGATAGAGGCTTTGGGCTTGAGTTTGTTCTCGCACTACTTGACTTCTTTAGTCCTTCTAATGCTTTCCATAAAAGTATTTGGAGTTTGGATTCCTCTAAATTTGTACTTGTAAGTTTAGATGTTCTTATTCATTTGTTTATATATTATTTGGCAATAATTGAGTTAGGCTGGTTCTAAGGAGGTTTGAGGCTCCTCTAAGGTTAGGCTTTTGTTTTGACCACAGCACCTAAATTGGATTGACATGAATAATATGCTACTAGTGTTAAGGCTACAAAGGCTTTTATCTCGTGACATTTGTGTTGTGGTTTTAGAGTCCAAAGGCTAGCAGTGACCTTTTCTTACATTGAGAGGTTGCTTGGCAGCCGTTTAGATATTTTTGATGAGCAATGGGTCCTGTCCAGATACTCTGCACTTTGGTGCACTTTCTTTCCGCTAGAAGGAAGAAGTGTAAGACTTTCTGGAAGCATGCTTGATGTAGGATTTTGAAGGAAAGTAGGATTAAGGGTTTAAAAATTGGGGTCAAGGTTCAAAAGTCAAATTTTAGATGAATAGATATCAAGAACAGCTTTAATTATTGGCCTCACAGTAGTAAGGTCCTAGGATTCACTGCTAGAAAGAAACACATGACGCATTTTGGGTATGATTCACATCAACAACTGATTCATTCCCTCTAGAAGAGTAAATCCATGAATATAGTTTCTAAGATGTTACCCTACTGCACCTTAATGGGCTATTACATCCTATATTCAATCCTATTCAAGATTAAGAAGATAAAGAAGTTTCAGGTCTTTGAATTAACTTTGCTAAGACTGCTTTGGCTGGTATAACTTTCAGGGTATTGTTGTGGATTGTTTAGGTAGATTGACTGGATGTGCTATTTTGGAGTGGTCTCTTACTTATCTGAGTGTTCCTTTGGACCAAAGATTCTATTCTTGGAACCTTTACTGGATATGACTGTTCTCTTGGCTTCATTGTGGGTTTCAATTTTGGCTTCTTTTGGAGGGGTTGAGGGATTGGAAAGCTCTTTTCATTTGAGCTAATGTTTTCCTTTTTTATTGGTTTTTTATCTTGTGACTTGACTTCTTTAGGAGGAATTATTGTCCTCCATTTCTTCACTCTTTTTTTTTTCTGATTAATGAATTCTCTTATCCAGAAAAAAAAAAAAAAGCGTATGTGTGTTTATTGCATAACTATTTCATCATGATCACATGATTTCTCTTTTGACTATTGTTGTTTATGTGTTAGTCGATATTCCTTTTGATGCTAAAGATAGTGGTCTATTTGAATTTGTTTGGAATCGAAAAATGACCTTTTGATCTATTGTTCCTTTTGGCAGTGAGTGCTGCACTTTTCCGCAGTTTTTTGCACCATGTGTAATGTTCCTTTTGCGAGATGGAGGTCACACACAATTTATTTCTATATTTAGAAATTTATTCTTCGTTGATATTTGTTTTTTTATCATAGGGTTCTTTTTCACTGGTAATGTCACAATTTTTAGTTGTGTGCCTTTGGTTTAACCTTTATTGATTTTTGGTAAAAAGTGTGATTTGATTTGTGATCTAAATTTCTGTTTTACATAGTTTATGTTTCGGTAAAATTCTTAAGTTTTTGTAACATTCACTCTAGTCTAAATTGTGTGAGATTTTACCTACATAGCTTTGATAAGGGTTTTTAAAGCTTGCTTAAGTTTAATTCTGGAACTTATTTTTGAATTCCTTTATCGGTTGAGAATGATATTACTTATTGTAACTTGATAATTACTTGGTTGATTCATGTTGCTTAATAGTTTGCAGGTTGCAGTAATCATGGCAACTGGGACAATGCAAGCAAGTGAGGTTGCCACTCTTGTAACTAGGAGAGTGATGAAAATATATGGGCAGATTTCTATGTCACAGAGTTAGGATTGTTTGTTTTTTAGGGTGACTATTATATGGCAATGAAATTTTTATTTGAGATTTAAATTAGAAAGAAACTTGATGTAATTATTTAAGATTTAAATTTTTGTACTCAATACATTATTAACTTATAAGAATTATTTAATGAATTAGATATTTGTATTATAGAAATTATTTAATGAAAAAGATATTTGTAGATAGTAAATTTTGATTTTTAAGAAATTTATTTAGGAATTTACTTAAAAAAAAAAACTTTAGAAATTCCAATGGAATTCCATTCCGTTAGAATTTCAAAAACTAAACCAAAACTAATTTTTGAATTTTTTTAAAAAATATTAAAAAATATTTTTTTTAAATATATTAAAAATTCCAACAGTAAAATTCTGTTGGAATTTTTCGTTGAATTTTTTTTAAAAAAATTAAATTAAAACGATAAAATTTCATTGGAATTTCCGTTAGAATTACTTTTCGTTGGAATTTCGCAATTCCAACGGGGTATTTTCTAACGACACAGATTCCATTGGAATCTAGAATTCCAATGGAAAAATTTCGTTGGAATCTAGAAAATTTGTTGTAGTGTAGCTGGAGTCGAGAGGAAATTGCAACTTCAAGAGTTAAAGGAACTCCGATTAGAGGCCTTTGAGAACTCCCAGATTTACAAAGAACAGATCAAGGTCTTTCATGACAAGTTGATCCTCTGGAAGAAATTCCAAGTTGGGGAGAAAGTGCTCCTATACAACTCTCGCCTTAATTTGTGGCCAGGTAAATTGAGATCCCAATGAGAGGGCCTCTTTGTTTTCACTAACATTTTTTCTTATGATATAGTTGAAATTCAAGAAATGACTAAGAAGATGACCTTCAAAGTAAATGGTCATCGATTTAAGCAATTTCATGATGGAGCTAAGGAGAGTTTGATTGAAAATGTGGCTTTGAGTGATGCTATTTATCCACCTTAAGGGGAGTTTATTTCTATTTTCTGTTCTTATGTTTGTCCTTGTTTTTATTTTTTGTTTGCTGTTTTTGTTTTTGTTTTTATTTTTCTATTTTTGTTTTTAAATCTATTTTTAATTCTTGTTTCTGTTTCTGTTTCTGTTTCTGTTTTATGTTTTATGTTCTATTTTCTGTTTCTATTTTTATTTTTGTTTTTGTTTTCTGTTCTTGTTTCTTTCTCTGTTTTTTGTTTTTAATTCTTTTCTACATGTTCCAGATTCTGTTCAAGTTTCTACTTGAGTTTCTGTTCAAAATTTTGGTTATGTTTTCAATTTTTTTGGTTGTCCCCCTTTGTCCTAGTTATTTTCCATTATGTTTTACTATTTTTATTCTTACTTTGCATGTTTTTCTAGTTTTCTTCTTGCATTTTCATAGCTTTGAGAATTGTAGAGGTGGTGAGCTTGAATCAATTGCAAATTTCAGGTTTCGAGCATAATTGCATGAATTTCTTCCATCTCTTAGTTATCTAATTTAGTGATAGAAATTGATGTGATGGATTAAGCTTGATAGTGCATACCTAGTGAGTCTTTGAGCCTATTGTTATTCTCTATTTCTTTCTTGTGTGCATTGCACTCATGATGTTTGACACTCTAGAACTTGTTTTGCTTCTTTTTGAGATTACATTGTCATATGCATGGATGAATGTGATGAAGGCCATCTTTTCTTTCTTTTAGCCAACTAGCCAAATAGCCTACCTAACATTTTTCCTCTTGATTTCTCCCTTGAGCCTAATTGTTCATATTCTTTCATTTAGTTCATTGCAAGTCCTTAGTGTAAAACCATGTGTTTACTAACCTTAAGGAGTATGAAAGCATTGGTTGATTATTTGATGAGTTCTTATTTGTCTGGGACAGACAAAGTTCCAAGTGTTGGGGGGGGGGGGAATTTGTGCAATTTGAAAGGTAATTGACTATATGAATTAAAAAGACAAAGTGAGCCAAAAGACAAAAAAAAAAAAAAAAAATTCTATTAAGAAAAATAGAAAAGAAAGGAAAACAAATGCAAAAAAAAGAATAAAAGTATTGGGTTTGCCTTCCAAAGAGGATGGAATGTGTAAAAAAAAATTGCATAGAGCTTTTTGGTAAATTTTTATGTTTAGTGTTTGTTTTGACTCATCATTCCCAATGTTCTTCTACTTTCTTTGGTTTTAATTTGCCATATCTATATTATCTATTTCATTCTTTCCCTCTCCTTGGCCCCATTACATTCTTAAATAAAGTCCTTTTGATTTGTGCATGCATATGTTTAAAGTAGTGGAGAATAAAAAAATAAGTGAGCCTATGGTAATGCAAATTGTCATAAGTTGATTTGAGTGAAACACTTCCCCCTTAAACACTTGAGGGATTGAGAGTGTATCTTATAAGGCTCTTATCATTCTTAGTCTATTCAATTCTATTAAAATCATCATTCTTGTTGGTTGAAAGTGAAAAGAATAAATTCATGAGTGTCTTGATTCTTTAAATTCTTGATTGTTCTTTTTGCTTACTTAACTTTTGCATTCTTGAAAGTTGTTGTTTGGAAATGATTTCCTTAGATGTTTTCTTTGTTCTTTAGTTTTAATTCTAGTTTGCCCAGGACGTGCTGATATGTGCTTCTTATGCCTTTAAGTTCCATGTTTTATCAATGGATTCTTACTTAGATTTGAGTAAATTCGCATTAAACATGACACTTAACTCATATATTTGTGTTATCAAGTGTTTCTCTGGTTGACCAAGTAAAAGGAAGAGTTTTAGGAATTTCTAGAGCAAAAGAACAGAGGAATTAGAAGAATTCAAAGTCCAGACAGGGGACACGGCCATGACATGCCCGTGTCCAGCATCCAGAGAACCTTCCTCCAATTTATTGAGAACATGGCCAGGATCTGTGAAGAACACGCCCGTGTTGAGGCCATGTCCTTAGTCTAGAGACAACCTAGAGATGAACACGCCCCCTGCTAGAGAGACACAACCATGTTGAGGTGAACACGGTCTGAAGAAGAGGTAACACGGCCGTGTTGGGTGTTGTGTTTTTAGTCCAGAAAAGACAACTTAAGTGACACGCCCAACAACCATAAGTGAACACGGCCATGTCAAGGCGGTGTTCGAGCTTCTGAAGGAGAAACCCTAGAATTCGAAGTAGTATATATTTGAACCTAAGGGGAAAAGCAGGAATCATCTTTTGGACAATCGAACATTTAGGGCTCTGGGGAGACACCAGAAGGCAGGTGCGGTAGGAGAACATTGGAGGCTTGTAGAAGATCAAGATAGAAGATCAACCCCTTGAAAGAATTCATGAGAATGAGTTTTTTTGATTCTATCTTGTCTTCTCTGTATTTTGTTGATTCAGATTTTATCATGAACTAATTTGTAAAGGTTTAGATAGGATGAACCCTATAACTACATCTGTACTCTGCTCCCTTTGATTTAATATGAATATACCTTTCATTTCTTGGAATTGTCTACAATTATTATTTGTATTGAGTTGATGAAGCATGTCATTGATTTGACACCAAATTTCAGTTTATAGATTGAGAAATTGTAAATTGAACAAGATCACTTGTAGGCAATGAGATTTGCTTTGAATCACTATAAATAGGGTTCACATAAGTCCTCTGATTTGAGTCAATGTACTAAGGGAATTCACAGAACACAAACTAATGCATTCTTAGGGGTTTTGATTAGGAAGAGATTTCAGTCAATCAACCTAGTAATAGATGTATTATTGCTTGAGAAAGATTAAGGCATAATTCAGGAATTTCCATCAGTCTAAGTACAGAATTGGTGATCATTGAGTTAAAGATGAAAGTGCAATGTTAGATTCTAGGGGGTTCCTATCTAGACCTATCCTTCTTGATTGATAAATCTATCAAATTCATTCTTTATTATTTTATTATCTTGTTTATATTAGTTTAGATTAATTAGTTCATTTATCAAACCACAATTCTGAGATTAGATAATAGAAAAAGGATTACTATTAATAGCTATAGTTCCTCATAGGAACGATATCCATATTCGATTAAGCTATNTTCCATCAGTCTAAGTAAAGAATTGGTGATCATTGAGTTAAAGATGAAAGTGCAATGTTAGATTCTAGGGGGTTCCTATCTAGACTTATCCTTCTCGATTGATAAATCTATCAAATTCATTCTTTCTTATTTTATTGTCTTGTTTATATTAGTTTAGATTAATTAGTTCATTTATCAAACCACAATTCTGAGATTAGATAATAGAAAAAGGATTACTACTAATAGCTATAGTTCCTCATAGGAACGATATCCATATTCGATTAAGCTATTCAACAAAGCGATAAGTACACTTGCCTAGAATTTTTGTAGTATTTATTTCAATTGAATACAAGTTTATAAAGCAAACATCAAGTTTTTGGCGCCGTTGCCAGGGAACTATAATATTAGGAACGTTTACTTTCTATTAATCTAGTCATTTTATTTTCTTTAGAGAAATTCTTTCTTATCATTGCTTGTGGTTGATCTTTGCAGTAGCTAGTGTTACTGGTGCATGACACGAAGTAGCAAGAAGAAGCTCCTTGAGTTGAATGCAAAAATTGAGCGCACATTGGTGAGAAAATCAAGGAAGAAGGCTATCCTACTGGAAGGTCAACCATCTGAGCCTATTTTCGAAGAAGAACCTACAATGCCTAAGCAAGAAAGACCACGAACCATGGGAGATTATTAAAGGCCATCAACTGCTGGAACTGAGTCCAGCAGAACTAGACCGCCGGTGAATGCCAACAATTTTGAAATCAAACCAAACGTCATCAAGATGGTGCAGCAAATGGTACAATTCGATGGGTTGCCGGATGAAGACCCTCATGCTCATATCACAAATTTCTTGGAGATTTGTGATACCTTTAAAATCAATGGAGCTAGTAAGTATGCAATTAGACTGAGGCTTTTCCCCTTTACACT
>QAOA01000473.1:18207-33195 GCA_003255065.1 Cercis canadensis
GACAGTCACAAGATGGAGAGTCTGTATAGATTATCGGAAGCTAAATGATGCTACCGGTAAAGATCACTTCCCTCTACCGTTCATAGACCAGATATTGGAGCGTATGACTGGACATGCCTATTACTGCTTCCTAGATGGCATGTCGAGGTATTTCCAAATACCTATCGCCCCAGAAGACCAGGAAAAGACAACATTCACATGTCCTTACAGTACATTTGCTTATAGAAGAATGTCATTTGGGTTGTGTAATGCCCCTGCCACCTTTCAGAGGTGTATGATGGCAATCTTTGATAGATTAGTTGAGGACATCATGGAAGTATTTATGGACGATTTCTCTGTCTTTGGCAATTCTTTTGAAATATGCTTGCATAACTTAGCTAGAGTACTTGAGAGATGTGGGGAGACTAATTTAGTCCTGAATTGGGAGAAGTGCCATGTTATGGTACAAGAGGTTATAGTGCTAGGCCATAAAATTTCTAGTAAGGGTATAGATGTGGACAGGGCAAAAGTAGAGACCATTGCTAAATTGGCACCCCCTTCCTCTGTTAAGGCAATCAAGAGTTTTCTAGGTTATGATGGCTTCTATAGAAGATTTATCAGAGATTTCTCTAAGATAGCTAGACCTTTCACTAGATTGCTCGAAAATGATACCCTTTTTGTCTTTGATGATGATTGCATTTAACACCTTGAAAGACAAATTAACTACTGCCTCTATTATGATTACACCTGATTGGTCATCACCATTTGAACTAATGTGTGATGCAAGTGATGATTACTTTTATAAACTTGTATTCAATTGAAACGATGCTACAAACATTCTAGGCAAGTATACCTATCGTTTGTAGGATAGCTTGATTGAGTACGAATGTCGATCCCACGAGGAACTATAGCTATTAGTAGTAATCCCTTTTCTATTATCTAATCTTAGAATTGTGGTTTAATAAGAGAAATCGATTAATCTAAATTAAATAAATGAATCAGGAAAGACGATAACAAAGAATTTGATAGATTTATCGAATGAGTAGGATGAGTCAGAATAAGAATTCCAAAATTATGCCTCAATCTTTCTCAAGTAATAAGACATCTATTCCTAGGTTGATTGACTGAAATCTCTTCACAATCAAAACCCCCAAGTATGCATTAATTCGTGTTCTATGAATTCCCTTAGTACATTGGCTTAAATCAGAAGATTCATGTGAATCCTATCTCTAGTGATTCCAAGCAAACCCCACTGTCTACAAATGATCTAAATCAAATTATAATTTCTCAATACATAAATTGAAATCTGGTATTAAATCAGCAGCATGCTTTGTCAACTTAACACAAATGGCAATCATAGACAATTCCTTAGCAACTGGAGCAGGACTCTCTGAAGGTCAGACACGGCCATGGACACGGGCGTGTCTAAGCCGTGTCCCCTGAATGGACTTCATGATTTAGTGGTTTTTACTCCAGAAACTTCCTAAAACTCTTCCTCTTGCTTGATCAGCCAGAGAAACATTTGAAAGAACAGAAAGTGGGGATAAGTACCATGTTTAAAGCAATTTGTGCTCGAATCTGAGTAGGAAACCATTGATAAACATGGAACTTAACAATATAAAAAGCACATATCAACAAGTGATTTTGTAGTGGGAGTAGTCTTGGGTTAACACAGGGACAAGCACTTCCGGCCTATCCACTACGCAAGCAAGACTTTGATTGATGCTCAGAAGAACTACACTACTATTGAAAAAGAATTGCTTGCAGTGGTTTTCTCTTTAGACAAATTTAGATCTTATCTTATTCTATCTAAAGTCATTGTGTATACTGATCATTCAGCACTGAGGCATCTTTTGACCAAAAATGATGCTAAGCCTCATCTAATATGCTGGGTTTTGTTGTTGTAGGAGTTTGACTTGGAGATCCGAGACCGTAAGGGAACTGAGAACCTAGCAGCAGACCATCTGTCTCGTCTGGAATTCCCAGTTCAAGGGGAATTAGTGGAAAAGGACTTAGATGATAATTTTCCAAACAAATAATTATGTGAGGTTGAGGTGAGAGTTATTCCTTGGTTTGCTGATTTTGCTAACTACCTTGCAGGTAGGGTTATGCCAAAGGAGTTAACTTATTCACAGAAGAATAAATTCTTCTCTAATTTGAAGTATTACCTTTGGGAAGACCCTTATCTATTTCGCATTTGTGCAGACCAAATGATAAGGCGTTGTGTTTCCTATCCTGAAACTGAAAGCATCTTGGAGCATTGCCATAAGGGTCCAACTGGAGGACATTATCAAGCCAATGGAACAACAAGGAAAGTCCTGGAGTCAGGTTTTTATTGGCTTACCTTATTTAAGGATGCTCATAGGTATGTGAAGCAATATGACAATTGCCAGCGCACATGTAACATCTCTAAGAAGGATGAAATGCCCCAAACCAGCATCTTAATGTATGAAGTTTTTATGTTTGGGGCATTGACTTCATTGGCCCTTTTCCTTCATCTTATGGGAACAAATATATCCTTGTTGCAGTAGACTATGTATCTAAATGGGTAGAAGCTCAGGATTTACCTACCAATGATGCTAGGGTAGTTGTCAAGTTCCTTCGGAAATTGTTTGCTAGGATTGGAGCACCTAGAGCCATCATTAGTGATAGAGGCACCCACTTTTGTAACCAACAACTTGCCAATACCTTGAAGAATTATGGTGTTACTCATAAAATGACTACCTTTTATCACCCCCAAACTAATGGCCTAGTAGAGGTGACGAATAGGGAACTTAAAATAATACTAGAAAAGACTGTAGAGTAATCTAGAAAAGAATGGTCTTTGAAATTAGATGATGCTCTATGGGCTTATAGGACAAGTTTCAAAACTCCCATTGGTACTACCCCTTACAAACTTGTTTATGGGAAGTCCTGTCATTTACCAGTAGAGCTGGAGCACAAAGCTTCTTGGGCTATAAAAACCCTTAACTATGACTTGTATGATGCAGGTGAAAAGAGTTTGCTCCAATTGAACTAGCTGACAAAATTGAGAGATACTACCTATGAAAGTTCAAGGCTCTACAAGCAAAAGGCTAAGAAGTGGTATGACCAACGTTTTGAATCATCCAAAGAGTTTCAACCTGGGGACAAAGTCTACTCTCTAATTCACACTTAAGGTTGTTTCTGGGCAAACTCAAGACTAGATTGTCAAGCCCCTTCGTGGTGAAGCAAGTATTTCCTTATGGTGCTGTTGAAGTCACTCATCCAGAAAAATGAACCTTTAAGGTCAATGGACAGAGACTGAAATTATACCATGGTGCTAGCATTTAGGAACTCTCCCTAGATGTTTGTCACCTCCAAGACCCTCTGCAGTAGTCCCTCAGTCCTTGAGTCCAGCTAAATGACTGTAAAAGAAGCGCTTGTTAGGAGGCAACCCAATATCCTTAATGTTTTGTTTTTATCTTTATTTTTTGATTTATGTTGAATTGTTTCTTTCAGTTTCTTAGTTAATTTTTAGCTGAAAGGGAGTTTTGTGAGTTGTGTTTGTGGAGTAGGATTTGTTGGAGATACTTCTGCAAAGTAGGAGTTCATTTTTTTATTCAAAGTATAGAACACGTGCAGGAACACGGGTGTGCTCTACCCCGTGTGCATCATACAGAGACTCCAACTGGAGAACACGGCTCGTGACGTGGCCATGTTCACCCTTGTGTCCATTAACCAGAGGCTTGTAAACCATTCAGAACATCCAGGGAGAGAACACAGTCAGTGACATGGCCATGTCATCAAGCGTGTGGACCATACAGAGAGCTTAGGAATGTAACATGTCCTGTAACACAACCATGTTCTTTCTAGGTAAGTATCAAAGCATGTTGTGTCATGAACATGGCCTTCCAACACGGGCGTGTTATACCAGTGTCACTTAAAGCAATTCCTACTCCAGAAACACAGCCTGATACACGGGCGTGTTATCCTTGTGTTGCTTATTCCTCTTAACTTATGAAATCCCCAATTTCCCTAACTCCTCTAAAAATCCCTAACCCCGTCAGCACTTCCACCACCATTTCTGGCCAAACCCGTCCCCTCAAAGCTTCAATTTCTTGTTTCATCAAATTCCACCATTACACCACATCAAAGCATCTCGTCATTTTCTTCCTTTTGCATAATTTCATATTATGTTCTTCACCCACAGGTACGGGGTCTTCTTTCAATCCCAATTGTTATTTCTACTCTATTTTGTTTGTGAGTATTTGTTGTGTTGTTGCTTATTGCATGTTGCATTTCGTGTGGGAATGTAAGGGATTATTAACTGTAGGATGAACACTATTAGAAACATTTGAAATTGTTGCTGCAGAAACTAATAATTTTGGTTTCATTTTCAATTTTGGGACATTGTTCATTTTGAGGAATCTATTCTCGCAATTCCCATTCCTGTGGATGCTGCCATAATACCTCTTGTTGTGGGAACTAATTTTCTGATGGAGGGGTGGAATTGCAGTTGTAATTCTAAATAAACTCTTGCTTTGGGGGCATATTAGTTGTGCAGAAATTTATTTATGCTATGCCAATTTCTACTCCAAATTGATAATTAAAGGAATTGGTGGATTTCCCTAACTTTCTTGTCAAGCACTGTGGGAATGACTATTGTTTTCCTGGGAATGACTGCTGTTAGTGTCAACTTGCTTTTGCATACACTCTTGCTGTGGGATTTTTTTTTCCCATTTCCTGGGAAACTATGATGACTGTGTTCTTGTCAGTTTGCTTTATCGCTATGTGATAAGATATTATTTTACACTATTTTTTTCCCTTATACTTAGACTTTTAGTATGTGTTTCTACTGATTTCCATAGCCCATAGACATATTTTGTGGATTTGGACTTGTTGGTGCTTTTGGATTTTAATTGAATAATTGTTGATTTCTAGCACTGCTTACATTTTTTACTATATCTTGAGCTGAAAATGTCCGATTGATGTGATTCTAGTTTCGTTGGGAAGTTAACAGAAAATTCTACATTTCATATGAAGAGCCCAGAAGCTGATTCTCGCGTTTGGACAACTAAAATTCGCGTGCAAGCAGTCCAGATTTTCTGCATCCGCCCAGCATTGACTGATTCCTTTCCTTAGGCCTACCTATCGAACCAGAGCATGTTTATTTGGGCCAACATCTGCTTATTGGGCCAGTACACATGACACTAGGGATTGATCATGTTTTTA
Organism: Cercis canadensis; assembly: GCA_003255065.1. Lineage (NCBI taxonomy): Eukaryota > Viridiplantae > Streptophyta > Magnoliopsida > Fabales > Fabaceae > Cercis > Cercis canadensis. The sequence continues at coordinate 23,380 of QAOA01000473.1, forward strand.
CCATTGATAATTTAGGAATTAGCTTTGTTTTGTAATTAGGAAACTATTAGGAAACCTAGTGGAGGCAGCCAGCTACTATTTATTCTCAAGTTGTTGAGGAAAATAGGTTACCACATTACCACCTTGTCATCAGAAGCTGCTGCTGCTGCCTCCTGTTGCTGAGTTTGTTTTCCACTTTTACTTTGTGTTTAAGTCTTCCACGGAAGGCTAAGTTCTTTTGTAATCAATTCAAGAGGAGCCAAACTTAATAATCCAGAGTTCTTATGCTTCAACCGGGTTTGATTTAATTTAATTTGAATTACTGTTTCTTCCCTTCTTCATGTGATTGAATGGTACTTTGATTGCATGCTTTGTATGAATTTAAATCGGTTGATTAGATTCATAACAGTAATCATATTGATAATCATACTTTAAAGGTATTTAATATATGGTTAACTTGGATAATTCAGTTCTTAAATTAATCTGGACTTAGTGAATTAGAGCGGTTGCCTAGATTCTTAGTTCCAAGATTAATTGAATCCTGATTGGTAATCAGTAGGAATTTTAAGTGTTGCTATTAAGGGTTCCAGGTAATATTTAACCAAGAATTAAATCAGACCTAGGTTATCTTTAGTGAACAAGGATGGATTAGGGTTTGGTTGCCTGCTTGAGTTGATTACGTTTTCTCTTACTTGATCAATTCTATTTACTGCTTTCGAGTACTTATTATACTGCATTCAACACAAACTCCCCCTTTTTATTCTATTTATGCTTAAGTCATACTAGATTAGTTGTTCAGGTGAATCCTTGGGAGATGACACTGGTTGCATCCTATACTACAAATTAGTTGCAATTAGTAGTTTAATTTTGTACGGTTTTGCACCGGTCAAAATTTTGGCTCCATTGTCGGGGATTTCACCTAACATATAATCTTCTTAGGACTCTTTCGTTATTGTTTTGTTTGCTTATTGTTCTTGTTTCTGGTAGTTGTTCTTCCTCATTCTCCTCTTATTCTACTTGTTTTCCTATTTTGTTTTCCTTATTTGTTTAAGTTTTCTTTCTCTGTTTAATGTTTCTGTTTCTGTGTTGTTTTCGATTCTCACCAACTCGGATTGAGCTGCAAATTAGTTGACAAAGGAATTGCACGGTGAGAAGCATTGTGAGCTGAACTTTGTGCTGTTATTGCCCTTGTTTAGTCTCCTTTGTCGCTATTCTGTTTTCTTTGTCGTCTTTGTTGACTTTTTGGCAAATTTTTTTTATACTTTTTGAGCATTGTGGTGATAGGTTTTTCTTGTTGTTTTGTTTCCTTTGATGTTTTTAGGTTTCCATTGTGTGAATTCTGGTGCCTTCGTGCCAGTTTTCCCTTTGTTTCGGTTTGATTTAGTGGTTTTCGCGTGTACTATTTTGGCCGAATTTTTGTGCTCCGATTGACCTGAAACTTGGTCAATTGAAAGAAAATGGTCTGACAATCAATATTGCTTAAGCTTTGGGATCTTCGTTTTTAAGCCAAATTCTATCGTTTTGACAACTTTTCCAATTTTTTAATATTTTTTATTTGATTTTTGAGTTTCATTTTCATCAAGATTTCATGCTATGGTGGTAGAAATTTTTTTTAAAATGTTTAGATGGGTCAACTAGTGTTATTTTGGTGTGTTTTGGTTTTTACCCTTTTCTTTCATTGCTTCACTATTTTTCTGTTTCTGTGTGTTCTAGTGTGTTTTAAAGTATTTTTGTCCTTTTATTTGCATGGTGTATGACTCAGTCCTCTCATTTTGAACTACTTGAAGGTGATTCTGAAATGAGAGAACTTTGCACACACTTGCTAGGGCACGTAGAACTCCTAATCATATAGACCATAATATGGCTGCAAATGACATTAATCCTGAGGTTGATCTTGCTGCTAATAATGGGGCTGGAAATAATGACATGCATGTTAGGGCTAGGACTCTTAAGGAATTGGCTGCCCCTGATGATTATTACCAGCCTTTGTGTATTCAGTATCCTGATGCCAATTTTGAATTAAAATCTGGATTAATACACTTGCTCCCAAAGTTTCATGGACTTGCAAGTGAGGATCCTCACAAGCATTTGAAGGAATTTCACATAGTGTGTTCTACCATGAAGCCTTAATCAATTGAAAAGGAGCACATCAAGCTGAGGGCTTTTCCCTTTTCATTAGATGGAGCAGCAAAGGATTGGCTATACTTGCAGCCATCCATCATTACATGTTGGAATGACTTGAAGAGGTGCTTTCTTGAAAGATTCTTCCCTGCCTCAATAGTTGTTGCCATCTAGAAAGAGATATGTGGTATAAGGCAACATAGTGGAGAGACATTACATGAATACTGGGAGAGATTTGAGAAACTGTGTGGGAGCTGTCCTCATCACCAAACCAGTGACCAGTTACTCATTCAGTACTTCTACAAAGGTTTTCTTCCTATGGATAGAAGCTATGTGGATGCTGCTTCTGGAGGTGCCTTAGTGGACAAGACCTCTGCAGCTGCAAGAGACTTAATCAAAAACATGGCAACTAATGCACAACAATTTGGCCCAAGGATGGTTACTCCTACTAGGGGAATGAATGAGGTGCAGATGGTGGATCAAAAGAGGGTGGAAAACTGTTTGGAGGAATTGACCTATTTGGTTAGACAATTAGCAATGGGCCACACACCAGTTCAAGCTCTTGCCAAGCTATGTGAAATTTGTGCCCTAGCCAGTCATTTGACGGATCAGTGCCCTACCCTTCACGATAACACTGAAGTAGTGGTTGGTGTCTTTCCTGGCAGACTTTACCAACAGCCCATATATGACCCCCACTCTTCTACATATAACCCTGGCTAGAGAGATCACCCGAACTTGAGGTATGAAGGCAATTCTAGTCAAACCTACAAGCAGCAACAAACGAACCAGCCACAGCAGCCTAGATACAATGCAAGTTCAACCAACCAGAAGTTCCAAGCACCAATGAAGCAGCTTATGCAGCAAGCTAACAAGCTAGAACCGAGCCTGGAAGATTTAGTGAAGCAGTTGGCTAGCAACAACATCCAATTCCAACAGAGGACTGAGACTAGTATTCAGAGCCTGGAGACTCAGATAGGTCAACTTGCAACCATCATTAGTGAGTTAAAGTCTTAAGGTTCCGACAATTTACCCTCTCAAATAGTCACTAATCCGAGAGGCAATGTGAGGGCCATAACCCTGCGTAGTGACAAGGAAGTGAGTGTTCTAGAACCTAGCCTACCTTCTACAATCCCCAATTATGTCCACGAAAAGGATCCAAACACTGCAGCCCCTAAAGCTATCCCAAAACAACAACCATTCCACCTTCAGGACCAGGAAGAGAGCTCTACCCCCATCATTCCTCTCCCCTTTCCAGACAGAGTTACACAGTCCAAGAAAATTGCTGAGCATGAGCTAGATAGAGAGATCATGGATACTTTTAGGAAGGCAGAAGTCAATATACCTATCCTGGAAGCCATCAAACAGATTCCTAAGTATGCAAGGTTTCTTAAGGATTTGTGTACCCATAAGAGAAAGCTGAAAGGTAATGAGAAAGTGAGCATGGGAAGAAACGTGTCAGCCATGATTCAACCTAACTTGCCATCCAAGTGCACTGATCTTGGGACTTTCACCATTCCCTGCACTATTGGAGACAAGCAGTTTACAAATGTCATCCTAGATCTGGGAGCTTCAATCAACGTGATGCTCAAGTCCATCTATTCATCACTGCATATTGGAGAACTGAAGCCCACTAGAATAGTCATTCAGGTTGCTAATAGAAGCACAACATATCCTGCAGGCCTTCTTGAGAATGTTTTGGTTAAGGTAAATGATTTAATATTTTCAGCTGACTTTTATGTGTTAAATATAGAGGATGAGTCTACATCTAGACATGCCCCTTTGATCTTGGGTAGACCCTTCCTTAAAACTGCTAAGACCATAATTGATGTGCATGCTGGTACCCTTTCCATGGAATTTGGTGACACTGTAATTCGTCTTAATTTATGTGATGCCATGAAACACCCTCTAGAAGAGCATTAGTGTTCCAAATAGATGTCATAGACCTGCTAGTTAATGATGTGCATGCTGAATTGGTAGTTGAATTTCTTGATATAGTAGGCTTGCTAGATACTTTAGAGTGCCCTGCATGTACTAATTGTGATGGGAGTTGTGCTAACTGTTCTGAAATTTCTAACTATTTGGGATATGATGAGATTGTTTTAGAGCATAGTGCAGAGCTTGCAGGTGTTGCTGAGTTTCAGGCTGTAGATTTAGCTTCTCTAACCAAATTAGTCCCATCTGTACAGCAGCCACTTATACTGGAGCTGAAACCGTTACTTGATCATCTCAAGTATGCCTTCCTGGCAGAAGAAGAGAAGCTGCTTGTCATCATAGCCAACAATCTGCAACCTGAACAAGAAGAGAGGTTGTTGCAGATATTGAAGTAGTGGATGACAGCCATCAGATGGACACTTGCAGACATTCCTGGCATTAGCCCTTCCACCTGCATGCATCAGATTTTACTAGAGGAAGAAGCTAAACCAATGAGGCAGCCGCAAAGGCGACATAACCCATTGATTCTGGATGTGGTCAAAAAAGAAGTGAGCAAGTTGTTATCAGCCAGCAAAATTTATCCCATCTCAGACAGTAAATGGGTGAGTCCAGTGGAAATGGTTCCCAAGAAAAGTGGCATCACTGTAGGGGCCAATGAAAAGAACGAGTTGATTCCTACTAGAGTGCAAACAGCTGGCGCGTCTGCATCAACTATAGAAGACTCAACCAGGCATCAAGGAAGGATCACTTTCCTCTGCCTTTCATTGATCAGATGCTGGAGAGGTTGGCAGGGAAGTCCCATTACTGCTTCCTAGATGGCTTCTCAAGCTATTTTCAGATTCATATAGCCCTGGAGGATCAGGAGAAGATGACTTTTACTTGTCCATTCGGCACATTTACATATAGGAGGATGCCCTTCGGCCTTTGTAATGCCCCTGGTACATTCCAGCAGTGTATGGTGAGCATATTTTTTGAATTTTTAGAACACTGCATGGAAGTATTTATGGATGACTTTACTGTATATGGATCCTCCTTTGATGCATGTTTAGATAGCCTTGCTAGAGTACTGGATAGATGCATTGAGACTAACCTTGTCCTTAATTTTGAGAAATGTCATTTCATGGTAAAACAAGGCATAGTTTTAGGGCATGTAATTTCTAGCAAAGGAATTGAAGTAGATAAGGCTAAGATAGATGTTATTGCCTCTTTACCCTACACCATTTGTGTGCGGGAAGTGCGTTCCTTTCTTGGTCATGCAGGGTTTTACAGGCGATTCATCAAGGACTTCAGCAAGATTGCCCTTCCACTGTCTAGGCTTCTCCAAAAAGAAGTAGATTTCAAATTTGATAGGCAGTGCAGAGCCACCTTCGATCGGCTGAAGCAAAGCTTTACTTCTCCTCCCATCATCCAGCCACCTAACTGGGAGTTTCCCTTCGAGCTGATGTGTGATGCATTGAACTTTGCAGTAGGCGTTGTCCTTGCACAGTGAGTGGACAAGTTGTCCCACGTCATTTATTATGCATCTCGCACTCTGGATGCTGCCCAAGCAAATTATACCACCACTGAGAAAGAGCTTCTTGCTGTTGTGTTTGCTTTAGATAAATTCCGTTCATACTTACTGAATTCTAAAGTAATTGCTTTCTCTGACCATGCAGCTTTGAAGTACTTGCTCAAGAAGCGGGATAGAAAGCCTAGGCTCATTAGATGGATGCTGCTCTTGCAAGAATTCGACCTTGAGATCAGGGACAAGAGTGGAGCTGAGAACTTGGTAGCAAATCACTTGAGCTGGATCCCACTGACTTTGGACAGCCTTCCTATCAGAGAGACCTTCCCGGATGAGCAACTTTATCAGCTGCAAGGTAAAGATGGTAAAGGTCCTTGGTATGCTGACTTGATAAATTACTTAGTTGCTTATGAGTTACCTACTTATTTTAAGAAGCATCAAGTAGATAAGCTTAAAAGTGAAGTCAAATTTTATGTATGAGATGACCCCTATTTGTGGAGACTGTGTAGTGATCAAGTCATTAGGAGATGTGTGCCTGGACATGAGATTGAATCTGTTTTACAATTTTGTCATAATTTATTAGCTGCAAGGTAAAGATGGTAAAGATCCTTGGAATGCTGAATTGGTAAATTACTTAGTTGCTTCTGAGTTACCTGCTTATTTTAAGAAGCATCAAGTAAATAAGCTTAAAAGTGAAGTCAAATTTTATGTATGGGATGACCCCTATTTGTGGAGACTGTGTAGTGATCAAGTCATTAGGAGGTGTGTGCCTGGACATGAGATTGAATCTGTTTTACAATTTTGTCATACTTCTGCATGTGGTGGTCATTTTGGACCACAACGCACTACTAGGAAAATTTTAGATTCTGAACTTTACTGGCCTACCTTGTTTCATGATGCACATAGCGTTTGTAAGAATTGTGCCTAATGCCAACGGACAGAAAATATTTCTTGTAGGAATGAGATGCCTCAACAGCCTTTACTGTTTTGTGAGATATTTGATGTATGGAGTATTGATTTCATGGGTCCCTTTCTTACTTCTTTTAGTTTTGTGTATATCCTATTAGCTGTGGATTATGTTTCTAAATGGGTAGAGGCTAAGGCCACCCGGACTGATGATTCTCGTGTTGTCTTCGATTTTATCAGGACTCACATTTTCTGTAGGTTCGGCATCCCAAGAGCAATAATTAGTGACCAAGTTTCGCATTTCTGCAATAGGCACATAGCGCATTTCTGCAATAGGCACATAGCTGCTTTGATGAAAAAGTATGGTGTGGTGCACAAGGTGTCAACCCCTTTCCATCCACAAACCAATGGGCAAGCAGAAGTGTCAAATAGGGAGATCAAGCAGATTTTAGAAAAGACTGTCTAACCCAACAGAAAAGATTGGAGTCTGCGTTTGGATGATGCTTTGTGGGCTTATCGGACTACCTACAAGACCCCTATAGGCATGTCGCCTTATAGGCTAGTCTTTGGCAAGACATGTCATCTTCTAGTTGAGATAGAGCATAAGGCATATTGGGAAGTCAAACAGTGTAATCTTGACTTGGCTCAAGCTGGTTCTCAAAGGAAGCTGCAACTACAAGAATTGGAAGAAATCAGGTTGGAAGCTTATGAGAATTCCAGAATTTATAAAGAAAAGACCAAGGCTGTCCATGACAAGTTGTTGGTGAGAAAAGAGTTCCACATTGGTCAGAAAGTGCTGCTCTACAATTCCCGTCTCAAGCTAATGCCCGGCAAGCTTCGTTCTAGGTGGATGGGTCCTTTTGTGGTGACTCATGTCTTCCCTTATGGTGCAATTGAGATCAAGAATGAGGCAACCAATAAGACTTTCCCAGTGAATGAACATCGGCTAAAACCTTTTTATGAGGATTTTCAAGACTAAGTGGTGGAGGAGGTAGGGATGGCAATTTGCCCCAGACCCAATGGGGCCTCGATTTTTTTACCCGTTTGGGTATGGGTATAGGGCAGAAAAATGGGTATGGGGATGGGGATGGATAATTTGATAGGGGCGGGTCTGGGGATGGGGATGCCCTGCCCCACCCCGTCCCGTCCCGCACTGTATATAAATAATATATATATATATATAAAATACATTACATAAATTTTTTTAAAAAAATTTCTTCACAAAATGGCGTCATTATGGCGTAAGGTTTTCCCACATTAAATCACCAACACACTGACCTGACCCTTCCTCCCTCAGTCCCTCGACCTTGAGTTCTATTTTCCTAAAACCTAAATTTTTTTTCTTTTTTTTTATTGGTTTTGTAGAATATGAAGAGTAGTTCAACTTCAACCAACATTAGAATTTCATAAATTGTACTTATTTTAATTGCTTGGAGCCTTTTGTACTTATTATGATTTCTTATTGACTTTTATAATTATTTAAGAACAATTTTTATAATTTTGTTTGAATATTGATGNTTAGAACTTCATAAATTGTACTTATTTTAATTGCTTGGAGCCTTTTGTACTTATTATGATTTCTTATTGACTTTTATAATTATTTAAGAACAATTTTTATAATTTTGTTTGAATATTGATGAGCTGCCGAGGCTCCTCAAATTACTTAAAGTTTTAGGTCGGTTACCTAGCTATTTGCAGCATAGGACAGCCCTAAGTCGAACCTAAGGATTGTTCTATTTAGTGAATCATATAGAGAAGCATGTAAATAGGGGGGTTGTGTTTGTTTTAAGTGCTTGACAGAAATTAATTGAAAGTGGTAACCTAAAGGAAAACAACCAATCCAAGCCTTAACTGATTCTGATTTTAGTTCATCTTTGATTTCTAATGATCCATTCAATTATTAACCATGTTCTTGGCCTTTAAAACATATCAAGACGCCTCTCAATGTTCTATGGATGTCCACTGGTTAAGCAACCAGAATTCGGATTCAACTAAGACTAAATGAATTAAGCAAACATTCAAGTCTAGTTTTACCTAAGTCCATGATCCAGCCAAGGTGATTAATCCATCCAAAAGCTCAGAAACATTAATCAACCATACAATCCTCTTTTATCACATGCAATTAAGCAATCACACATGAAGATCCAAATTCGAATTAAGCAATTCAAACAGAATATTTCAAAGGATTGAAAGAACTTTGATTAACAACTAAAATGAAGAACAACAACTCATAATCTCAAAACCAATAATCAGAATAGCAAAACCTGGATTGATATGTTGGATTAGCCCTCCATGAACAAGAGGAGCTGTAGTTCTTACAAAATATCTAAAAGAAAACTTAAGAACTAAGGAAAGCTCAAAAATCTGTCTAAAATATCTAATGAGGTGATTATGAATTTCGGCTGCCTCCTTCTTCTGATATAGACCTCTAATTTTACATGCACACCTAAATTGCCCTTAGTGTACACTTGTTCCCATGGGCCTTAGCTTCAATTGGGCTTTGGTTTGGGCCCATTTGGACTTGTCATGAGGAAGTTAGGCCCATTTAAGTGGCAGAAGGTGTCTGGAACCGTCAGCTAACTTGCACAGCAAATAAGACCATCTTCCACATAAAATATGGTGAACCGGTCTTCATATCAATTGAAGCTCTGTCTGTTAGCTTTCCAATGGTACCAGTTTCAGGTCAATATGACATCTACAACTCAAGTTATGACCCAAATACTGCATGTAGGTCAGGATCCTGCGACAGCATGTCTTCTCTGGCTTCCAGGCTGCATATGACCTTCTGAACGTCCGAATTAGCTTTGGAGCCCTGAAAGAAAGTTGTAGACAATTCTCTCAGCTTTCCAACAAGGTATGACTCGGAATTTTTAGACATCCAGAACTTCAGATATGCCTGAAACACAGAGACAGCATATAATGCCCAGTATTGCTGGAAATTGCAATTAAGCATAAATGGATCCTAAGTCATGAAATGAGGTCTAAGTCTATGCAATTCAGCCCAAAAGAGGTTTAAAAGACTAAGTATGAGGAATAACTATTGTATAAAAAGTGTTTTCATCAAATTCCCCCACACTTAGCTCTTGCACGTCTCGGGCAAACCAAAATTCCAAAACTAAGAAAAGCAAGAACAAGGAAACAAAAACAAATTTTAAAAACTAAAGGATCACCTCCCAATGATATTTAAGAAATGTAGATTTTCATACCACAAGTAAGATAAGCAATTAAAGATTTAAGGAACTCACAGCATTCATGAAATAAAATTTCTTCTCATCCAAAATCAACAAACAAGGTAACTTCAATTGGAAAGCATAAGTTAAGAATGATAGATCCTCACAAGATACACTCTCAATCCCTCAAGTGTTTAGAAATTA
>QAOA01000473.1:33957-96442 GCA_003255065.1 Cercis canadensis
AGATAAATACTTACCTTAGACACTTGAGGGAATTGAAAGCATTTATTTATCTTGTGAGATGCTATCTACTTTGACTCATTCCTATTAAATGAAATTGCCATATTTTTTCTTCTTTAGTTGTCAAGAGATGTTGTTCCATGAGTGTTGCTGTTTCTTTAAGTTTGAATTGTTTTCTTACCTTAATCTTTGCATTCTTGATTTGATTGGAGAGCTATCTTTTTATTCTAGTTAGTTTATTTCTTGTGATTTTGCCCAAGAGTGCAAAAAGCTAAGTGTGGGAGAATTTGATAACACATTATTTTACACTATTTGTTTCCCTTATACTTAGTCTTTTAGTGTGTGTTTCTAGTGATTTTTATGTCCTTTAGACATGTTTTGTAGATTTGGACTTGTTAGTCTTTATAGATTTTAATTGCATAACTGTTGAATTCTGGCACTTCTTATATTTTTCATCATATCTTGAGTTGCAAATATCCAATTTATGTGATTCTAGTTTCGTTGGAAAGATGACAGAAAATTATACATTTCATATGAAGAGGCCAGAAGCTGATTCTCGAATCTAGACAACTAAAATTCACATGCAAGAAGTCTAGATTTTTTGCATCCGCCAAGCATTGACTGATTCCTCTCCATAGGCCTGCCTATTGGACCAGAGCATATTTTTTTGGGTCAACATCTACTTATTGGGCAAGCACACATGACACTAGGGCTTGATCACATTTTTACCATTGATAATTTAGGAAATTAAGTTTATTTTGTAATTAGGAAACCTAGAGGAGGCAATCAACTAGTATTTATTCTCAAGTTGTTGAGAAAAATCATATACGAAATTACCTTGAGCTGCTGCTGCTGCCTCCTGTTGCTGAATTCGAATTTCTACCTTTGCTTCTGTTTAAGTCTTCCATGGAAAGCTAAGTTTGTTTGTAATCAATTCAAGAGGAGCCAAACTTAATAATCCAAAGTTCCTGTGCTTCAACCGGGTTTGATTTAATTTAATTTGAATTACTGCTTCTTCACTTATTCATGTGATTGAATGGTATTTTGATTGCATGCATGCTTTATATGAATTTAAATCGGTTGATTAGATTCATCACAGTAATTAGATTGATAATCATATTTTAAAGATTATTGATTCCATGAGTTGTATGAATTTAATTCGGTTGATTAGATTCATGACAGTAATCAGATTGATAATCATACTTTAAAAGTCTTTAATATATGGTTAACTTGGATAATTCGGTTATTAAATTAATCTGGATTTAGTGATATAGAGCGGTTGCCTAGAGTCTTAATTCCATGATTAATTGAATCCTGATTGGTAAATCAGTAGGAATTCTAAGTGTTATTGTTAGGGGTTCCAAGTAACACTTAACCAAGAATTAAATCAGATCTAGGTTACCTTTAGTGAACAAGGATGGATCAGAGTTTGGTTGCCTGCTTGAATTGATTGCGTTTTCTCTTATTTGATAAATTCAATTTACTGCTTTCTTAATTCTTAGTATATTGCATTCAACACAAAACCCCCCCTTATTCTGTTCTTGCTTAAGTTCTTAAAAAATTAGTTGTTCTGGTGAATCCTTGGGAGACGACACTGGTTGCATCCTATACTACAATTTAGTTGCAATTAGTAGTTTAATTTTGTACGGTTCGGCACCCGTCAATATTTTGGCGCCGTTGCCGGGGATTTCACCTAACAAATTAATCTTCTTAGAACTCTTTTATTACTATTTTGCTTGCTTACTGTTATTGTTTCTAGCAATTGTTCTTCCTTCGTTTTCCCTTTGTTCTTCTTGCTTTCCTATTTTGTTTTCCTTATTTGTTTAGGTTGTCTTTCTCTGTTTAGTGTTTCTGTTTCTGTCTTGTTTTTGATTCTGACCAACTGGGATTGAGTTGCAAATTAGTGGACAAAGAAATTGCTTTGTGAGAAGCACTGTGAGCTGAACTTTGTGCTATTATTGCCCTTGTTTTGTCTCCTTTGTTGCTATTCTGTCCCCTTTGCTATCTTAGTTCACTTTTTGGTAAAATTTCTATATTTTGTAAGGTCTGTGATTATTTTTTTTTTGTTGTCTTGTTTGCCTTACTGTTTTAGGTTCCCATTGTGTGAATTCTTGTGCTTATTCCCAAATTTTTCCCTGTTTCCCTAGCGTTTTGGCTTGAAATTACGATTTTACGGGTCAAAATTCTGTACGGATTTTTGTGCTCTGATTGAGCTGAAAATTGGTCAGTTGAAGGAAAACGGTGTGAGAAATATAGCTCAATGCTAAAGCATTGAGCACCACCCTATCTCGGCCAAATTCTATCGTTTAGACCCATTTTTCAATTTTTTAAGATTTTTAATTTGATTTTTGAGTTTCCTTTTCATCAATATTTCATGCTGTGGTGGTAGAAAAATTTTTAAAAATGTTTTGTTGGGTCAATTAGTATTATTTTGGTGTTTTTTTTGCATTTGTCTAGTGCATTTAGTGTGTTGTGGTTTTTGCACTTTTCTTTCATTGATTCACTGTTTTACTATTTTTGTGTGTTCTAGTGTGTTTTAGAGTGTTGTTACCTTTTGATTTGCATAGTGTATGACTCGGTCCTCTCAATTTGAACTACTTGAAGGTGATTCTGAAATAGAGAGAACCTTGCACACACTTGCTAGGGCACGTAGAACTCCTAATCACATAGAGCATAATATGGCTGCCAATGACATTAATCCTGAGGTTGATCTTGCTGCTAATAATGGGGCTGGAAATAATGACATGCATGCTAGGGCTAGGACACTTAAGGAGTTAGCTGCCCCTGATGATAATTACCAACCTTTGTCTATTCAATATCCTGATGCTAATTTCGAATTAAAGTCTGGATTAATACACTTGCTCCCAAAGTTTCATGGACTTGCAGGTGAAGATCTTCACAAGCATTTGAAGGAATTTCACATAGTGTGTTCTACCATGAAGCCTCAGTCAATTGAAGAGGAGCACATCAAGCTTAGGGCTTTTCCCTTTTCATTAGATGGAGCAGCGAAGGATTGGCTATACTTGCAGCCATCCATCATCACATGCTGGAATGACTTGAAGAGATGTTTTCTTGAAAGATTCTTCCCTGCCTCAAGAGCTGCTGCCATCCGAAAAGAAATATGTGGCATAAGGCAAAACAGTGGAGAGACACTACATGAGTATTGGGAGAGATTCAAGAAACTCTGTGGGAGCTGCCCCCATCATCAAATCAGTGACCAGTTGCTCATCCAATATTTCTACGAAGGACTTCTTCCTATGGATCGAGGCTATGTGGATGCTGCTTCTGGAGGTGCCTTAGTGGACAAGACCCCTGCAGCTGCAAGAGATTTAATATCCAAAATGTCAGACAATGCACAGCAATTTGGCACAAGAATGCTCACCCCAGCTAGAGGAGTGAATGAGGTGCAGATGGCAGATCAACAAAGGGTGGAGACTCGTTTGGAGGAATTGACCTCCTTGGTTAGACAGCTAGCAATGGGGCACACACCGGTTCAAGCTCATGCCAAGCTATGTGGAATTTGTTCCCTGTCTAGTCATCCAACAGATCAGTGCCCTACTCTCCAAGACAACACTGAAGTAGTGGCTGGAGTATTTCCTGGCAGACCTTACCAGCAGCCCCGATATGACCCCCACTCCTCCACCTACAACCCTAGTTGGTGAGATCACCCTAATTTAAGGTATGGAGGAAATTCTGGCCAACCTTACCAGCAACAACAACAACAAACGTACCAGCCACAACAGCCTAGGTACAATGCAAGTTCAAGCAACCAGCAGTACCAAGCACTAATGAAGCAGCCTATGCAGCAAGCTAACAAGCCAGAACCGAGCCTGGAAGACTTAGTGAAGCAATTGGCAAGTAGCAACATCCAATTCCAACAGAGGACTGAGACTAGCATTCAGAGCTTGGAGACTCAGATAGGTCAACTTGCAAGCACCATTAGTGAGATGAAGTCTCAAGGTTCTGGCAGTTTACCTTCTCAGACAGTCACCAATCCAAGAGGCAATGTGAGTGCCATAACCCTGCGCAGTGGTAAAGAAGTGAGTGCTCCAGAACCTAGCTTACCTTATACGGTTCAAAATTTTGTTCAAGAAAAAAAATTCAGACCCTGCAGCCCCTAAAGCTATTCCAAAACAGCAGCCAATCCACCTTCAGGAACAGGCAGAGAGCTCTACCCCCAGTATTCCTCTCCCCTTTCCAAACAGAATTACACAGTTCAAGAAAATTGCTGAGCATGAGCTAGATAAAGAGATCATGGATACTTTCAGGAAGGTAGAAATCAATATACCTCTTCTGGAAGCAATTAAACAGATTCCCAAGTATGCAAGGTTTCTGAAGGATTTGTGTACTGATGAGCTGCCGAGGCTCCTCAAATTACTTAAAGTTTTAGGTCGGTTACCTAGCTATTTGCAGCATAGGACAGCCCTAAGTCGAACCTAAGGATTGTTCTATTTAGTGAATCATATAGAGAAGCATGTAAACAGGGGGGTTGTGTTTGTTTTAAGTGCTTGACAGAAATTAATTGAAAGTGGTAACCTAAAGGAAAACAACCAATCCAAGCCTTAACTGATTCTGATTTTGATTCATCCTTGATTTCTAATGATCCATTCAATTATTAACCATGTTCTTGGCCTTTAAAACATATCAAGACGACTCTCAATGTTCTATGGATGTCCACTGGTTAAGCAACCAGAATTCACACTGATCCTGGAACTTTCACCATTCCCTGCACTATTGGAGACAAACAGTTTACAAATGCCATGCTAGATCTGGGTGCTTTCATCAACGTGATGCCCAAGTCCATCTATTCATCACTACAGATTGGAGAACTAAAGCCCACTGGAGTAGTCATTCAGCTTGCTAATAGAAGCACAGCCTATCCTGCAGGCCTTCTTGAGGATGTTTTGGTTAGGGTAAATGATTTAATATTTCCAGCAGATTTTTATGTGTTAAATATGGAGGATGAGTCTACATCTAGACATGCCCCTTTGATCTTAGGTAGACCCTTCCTTAAAACTGCTAAGACCATAATTGATGTGAATGCTGGTACCCTGTCCATGGAATTTGGTGACACTGTAATTCATTTTAATTTAAATGATGCCATGAAACACCCTCTAGAAGAGCATTCAGTGTTCCAAATAGATGTCATAGACCTGCTAGTTGAAGATGTGCATGCTGAATTGGTAGCTGAATTTCCTGATATAGTAGGCTTGCTAGATACTTTAGAGTGCCCTGCATGTACTAATTGTGATGGGAGTTGTGATGCCTGTTCTGAAATTTCTGCATATATGGGATATGATGAGACTGTTTTGGAGCATAGTGCAGAGCTTGCAGGTGTTTCTGAGCTTCACACAGCAGACTTGGTTTCTCCAACCAAGCTAGTTCCCTCTGTGCAGCAACCACCTATTCTTGAGCTGAAACCGTTACCTGACCATCTCAAGTATGCTTTCCTAGAAGCAGAAGAAAAGCTGCCTGTCATCATAGCCAACAATCTGCAACCTGAACAAGAAGAGAGGTTGTTGCAGATTCTGAAGCAGCGGAAGACAGCTATTGGATGGACACTAGCAGACATTCCTGGCATTAGCCCCTCCACCTGCATGCATAGGATTTTATTAGAGGAAGAAGCTAAACCAGTGAGGCAGCCCCAACGGCGACTTAACCTGTTGATTCTGGATGTGGTCAAGAAAGAAGTGAGCAAGCTGTTGTCAGCCGGCATTATCTACTCCATCTCAGATAGCAAATGGGTGAGTCCAGTTCAAGTGGTTCCAAAGAAGAGTGGCATAACTGTGGTAGCCAATGAGAAGAACGAGTTGATCCCCACCAAAGTGCAGAACAGCTGGCGCGTCTGCATCGATTATAGAAAACTCAACCAGGCGACAAGGAAGGATCACTTCCCTCTACCCTTTATTGATCAGATGTTAGAGAGACTGGCAGGGAAGTCCCATTACTGCTTCCTGGATGGCTTCTCAGGCTACTTCCAGATTCACATAGCCCCAGAGGATCAGGAGAAGACGACTTTCACCTGTCCATTCGGTACATTTGCATATAGGAGGATGCCCTTCGGCCTGTGTAATGCCCCTGGTACATTCCAGCGGTGTATGGTGAACATATTTTCTGATTTTTTAGAACACTGCATGGAGGTATTCATGGATGAATTTACTGTATATGGCTCCTCTTTTGATGTATGTTTAGATAGCCTTGCTAGGGTACTTGATAGATGCATTGAGACTAACCTTGTTCTTAATTTTGAGAAATGCCACTTCATGGTCAAACAAGGCATAGTTTTAGGGCATGTAATTTCTAGCAAAGGCATTGAAGTAGATAAGGCTAAGATAGATGTTATTGCCTCCTTACCCTACCCCACTTGTGTGCGGGAAGTGCGTTCCTTTCTTGGTCATGCAGGGTTTTACAGGCGATTCATCCAGGACTTCAGCAAGATTGCCTTGCCATTGTCTAAGCTTCTCCAGAAAGAAGTGGATTTCGACTTTGATAAGCAGTGCAGAGTAGCCTTTGATCAGTTGAAGTGGAGTCTTACCTCCCCTCCCATCATGCAGCCACCTAACTGGGAGTTTCCCTTTGAGCTTATGTGCGATGCATCAAACTTTGCAGTAGGCGCTGTCCTTGCACAGCGAGTGGACAAGCTTGGTAGCCAAGAACTTGGTAGCAGATCACCTGAGTCGGATACCACTGACTTTGGACAACCTTCCCATCAGAGAAACCTTCCCGGATGAGCAGCTTTATCAGCTGCAAGGTACAGATCCTTGGTATGCTGACCTGGTAAACTACTTAGTTGCTTCTGAGTTACCTGCTTATTTTAAGAAGCATCAAGTAGATAAGCTTAAAAGTGAATCCAAACATTATGTGTGGGATGACCCCTACTTGTGGAGACTCTGTAGTGACCAAGTAATTAGGAGGTGTGTGCCTGGACATGAGTCTGAGTCTGTGTTACAGTTCTGTCATACTTCTGCATGTGGTGGTCATTTTGGACCTCAGCGCACTGCTCGTAAAGTTTTAGATTCTGGACTCTATTGGCCTACCCTATTTCATGATGCGTACAGCTTTTGTAAGAATTGTGCCCAATGCCAACGGACAGGTAATATTTCTCGTAGGAATGAGATGCCTCAACAGCCTTTGCTGTTTTGTGAGATATTTGATGTTTGGGGCATCGATTTCATGGGTCCTTTCCCTACTTCTTTTGGTTTTGTGTATATTCTTTTAGCTGTGGACTATGTTTCTAAATGGGTAGAGGCCAAGGCCACCCGGACTGATGATTCTCGTGTTGTCTTAGATTTTGTCAGGACTCACATTTTCTGCAGGTTCGGCGTTCCAAGAGCCATCATCAGTGACCAAGGTTCACACTTCTGCAATAGGCACATGGCTGCTTTGTTGAGAAAGTATGGTGTGGTGCACAAGGTGTCAACCCCTTACCATCCACAGACCAATGGGCAAGCAGAGGTGTCAAATAGGGAGATCAAGCAAATTTTAGAGAAGACTGTCCAACCCAACAGAAAGGATGATGCATTGTGGGCCTATCGGACTGCCTACAAGACCCCTATAGGCATGTCCCCTTATAGGCTAGTCTTTGGCAAGGCATGTCACCTTCCAGTAGAGATCGAGCATAAGGCGTACTGGGCTGTGAAGCAGTGTAATCTTGATTTAGCCCAAGCCGGATCACAGAGGAAACTCCACCTATAGGAACTTGATGAAATTCGGTTGGCAGCTTATGAGAATTCTATAATCTACAAAGAAAAGACCAAGGCTGTCCATGACAAGATGTTGGTGAGAAAAGAGTTCTACATTGGTCAGAAAGTGCTACTCTACAACTCTCGTCTCAAGCTAATGCCCGGCAAGCTTCGTTCTCGATGGATGGGTCCTTTTGTGGTGACTCATGTCTTTCCTTATGGTGCAATTAAGATCAAGAATGAGGCAACCAACCAGACCTTCCCAGTGAACGGACATCGACTGAAACCTTTCTATGAGGGTTTTCAAGAGCAAGTGGTGGAGGAGGTGCACTTGTCTGCTGCCCTTTATGAGACTTAAACCCACAGGCTGTTTTCTTTCCCTTTCTCTTTTATTTTTAGTGCCTTGCTTGCTTTTACTGTTTGCTTTGTGCTTTGCATTGAGGACACTGCAAAAATTTAAGTGTGGGGGAGGGATTAGCTTGTTGTGTGTGTTTTTATGCTTTCTGTTTTCCTATTTTACTTTACTTGCTGTTTTTACTATTTTCTGTTTAGATTTTTAGTGTTATGTTTTCTGTTTTAGGCTTAATTTTCTGTTTTATGTGTTTTTAAATTTTTCTAGTTCTTTCCAATCAATTTAAGAGTTATGAAGAGAGTGGTTTGAAGCAATTTTGATTCTTAATTGCTATAACATGAGTGGACAATTATCTTGCTTCTTGGATTTAAGTGATATGGCAACAAAATTTGATTTGGATGAGTTGATTCTTGGTAGTCTTATAACCTGTGAGGATTTGAGCCATATGTCATGATTCTTTCTTGTGTGTTTTCATCTATCATTTTGACGCTCTATAACTTGTTCTGTTTCTTAGTTGAGGTTACATTTGCACATGCATGCATAGAAGTGATTAAGGCATTCTTTTCTTTGAGAAGCTACTTGACCAAATAGCTAACCTTGATGTTATCCTTTGATTTCCCTTTTTGAGCCTAATGATCTTTTCTTTCATGTGTAGCTCATTGCAAGCCTAAGTGTAAAACTATGTCCTACCTAACCCTTAGGAATTGCAGAGTATTGCATTGAATAAAAAGGGAGTAAATTCTTACAAAAACAAAGCATCAAGTTGTGGCTGATTGGTTGTGGCTGAAATTGTTAAGTGTTATGTTTAAAAAAAAAATGAAAAAAATACAGCAGCAACAAAAGAATAAAGTTGTTTTGGGAAAAGAAAAAAAAAATGAGTTGAAGCCCAAAGTCAAGATGCATAAAGTACTTGAAATTCTCCATAATTAGATGCTCTTTGTGATTCCTTGGGTGCTTTAGCCATTTTTCCATATTATTGACATCCTTTTACCTTTCCCCATTACAACCCTTTAAAAGTCCTTTTGATTTGTGTTATGCATGTGACATAGGTAGTGGAGATTGAGAAAGTGAACAAGCTTATGGTAGTGTGATTTTGATAGGATGATGGGAGAGAAATACTTACCTTAGACACTTGAGAGAATTGAGAGCATTTATTTATCTTGTGAGAGGCTATCTACTTTGACTCATTCCTATTAAATAAAATTGCCATGTTTTTTTGTTCTTTAGTTGTCAAGAGATATTGTTCCATGAGTGTTGCTATTCTTTAAGTTCGAATTGTTTTCTTACCTTAATCTTTGCATTCTTGATTTGATTGGAGAGCTGTTTTTCTTATTCTAGTTAGTTTGTTTCTTGTGATTTTGCCCAGGAGTGCAAAAAGCTAAGTGTGGGGGAATTTGATAACACATTATTTTATACTATTTGTTTCTCTTATACTTAGTCTTTTAGTGTGTGTTTCTAGTGATTTTTATGGCTTTTAGACATGTTTTGTAGATTTGGACTTGTTGGTGCTTGTAGATTTTAATTGCTTAATTGTTTAATTCTGGCACTGCTTACATTTTTCACCATATCTTTTGTTACAGATGTCTGATTGATGTGATTCTAGTTTCGTTGGAAAGCTGACAGAAAATTCCACATTTCATATGAAGAGCCTAGAAGCTGATTCTCGCGTCTGGACAACTAAAATTTGCGTGCAAGAAGTCCAGATTTTCTGCTCCGCCCAGCACTCCGCCCAGCATTGACTAATTCCTTTCCTTAGGGCTGCCTATTGGACCAGAGCATGTTCATTTGGGCCAACATCTGCTTTTTGGGCCAGCACACATGACACTAGGGCTTGATCAGGTTTTTACCATTAATAATTTAGGAAACTAGGTCTATTTTGTAATTAGGAAACCTAGAGGAGGCAGCCAGCTAGTATATATTCTCAAGTTGTTGAGGCAAAACATAGACAATCAGAAGAGATACGAAATTCCTTGAGCTGCTGCTGCCTCCTTTGCTGAGTTCGTTTTTTTCCCTTTGCTTTATGTTCAAGTCTTCCATGGAAGGCTAAGTTCGTTTGTAATCAATTCAAGAGGAGCCAAACTTGACAATCCAGAGTTCCTGTGCTTCAACCGGGTTTGATTTAATTTAATTTGAATTACTGCTTCTCCCCTTCTTCATGTGATTGAATGGTACTTTGATTCCATGAGTTGTATGAATTTAAATCGGTTGATTAGATTCATAACAGTAATCAGATTGATAATCATACTTTAAAGGTCTTTAATATATGGTTAACTTGGCAAATTCGGTTATTAAATTAATCTGAACTTAGTGATATAGAGCGGTTGCCTAGAGTCTTAATTCCATGATTAATTGAATCCTGATTGGTAAATCAGTAGGAATTCTAAGTGTTATTGTTAGGGGTTCCAGGTAACACTTAACCAAGAATTAAATCAGATCTAGGTTATCTTTAGTGAACAAGGATGGATTAGAGTTTGGTTGCCTGCTTGAGTTGATTGCGTTTTCTCTTATTTGATAAATTCAATTTACTGCTTTCTTAATTTTTAGCATATTGCATTCAACACAAAACCCCCCCTTATTCTGTTCTTGCTTAAGTTCTTAAAAGATTAGTTGTTCTGGTGAATCCTTGGGAGACGACACTGGTTGCATCCTATACTATAATTTAGTTGTAATTAGTAGTTTAATTTTGTACGGTTCGGCACCCGTCAGTACCTAATTTCTAAACACTTGAGGGATTGAGAGTATATGTTATGAGGATCTATCATTCTTGACTTATGCTTTCCAATTGAAGTTACCTTGTTTGTTGATTTTGGATGAGAAGAAATTTTATTTCATGAATGTTGTGACTTCCTTGAATCTTTAATTGCTCTTCTTACTTGTGGTATGAACTTCTGCATATCTTAAATATCATTGGGAGGTGATCCTTTAGTTTTTAAATTTGTTTTTGTTTCCTTTTTCTTGCTTTTCTTAGTTTTGGAATTCTAGTTTGCCCGAGACGTGCAAAAGCTAAGTGTGGGGGAATTTGATGAACACACTTTTTATACAATAGTTATCCCTCATACTTAGTCTTTTAAACCTCTTTTGGGCTGAATTGCATAGACTTGGACCTCATTTCATGACTTTGGATCCATTTGTGCCTAATTGCAATTTCCAGCAATACTGAGCATTTTATGTTGTATCTGTGTTTCGTGCATATCTTGAGTTCTGCATGTCTAAAAATTCCTAGTCATACCTTGAAGGAAAGCTGAGAGAATTGTCTACAACTTTCTTTCAGGGCTCCAAAGCTAATTCGGACGGCCAGAAGGTCATATGCGGCCTGGAAACTAGAGAAGACATGCTGTCGCAGGATCCTGACCTACATGCAGTGTTTGGGCCATAACTTGAGTTGTGAATGTCATATGAACTTGAAACTAGTACCATTGGAAAGCTAACAGATAGAGATTCAAATGTTATGAAGACCGGTTCACCATATTTTATATTAAAGATGGTCTTATTTGCGGTGGAAGTTGGCTTATGGTTCCAGACACCTATTGGCACTTAAATGGGCCTAACTTCCTCATGACAAGTCCAAATGGGCCCAAACCAAAGCCCAATTAAAGCTAAGGCCCATGGGAACAAGTGTGCCCTAAGGACAATTTGGGTGTGCATGTAATTTTGGAGGTCTATATCAGCACAAAGGGGCAGCCGAAATTCATATCAAGTCATTTAGATATTTTAGACAGCTTTTGAACTTTCCTTAGTCTTTAAGTTTTCTCTTTAGATATTTTGTAAGAACTTGGCTTCTCTTGTTCATGGAGGGCTAATTCATCAAATCAATCTAGGTTTTGGCTGTTCTGATTATTGGTTTTGAGATTATGTGTTGTTGTTATTCATTTAGTTGTTAATCAAGTTCTTCAATCCTCTGAAATATTCTGTTTGAATTGCTTAATTCGAATTTGGATTTTCATATTCTGTTTGCATGTGATACAAGAGGATTGTATGGTTCATTAATGTTTCTAAGATTTTGGATGGATTAATTACCTTGGCTAGATCATGGACTTAGGTAAAACTGGACTTGAATGTTTGCTTAATTCATTTAGTCTTAGTTAAAACCGAATTATGGTTGCTTAACCAGTGGACATCCATAGAACATTGAGAGGCTTCTTGATATGTTTTAAAGGCCAAGAACATGGTTAATAATTGAATGGATCATTGGAAATCAAGGATGGACTAAAATCAGAATCAGTTAAGACTTGGATTGGTTGTTTTCCCTAAAACTTTACCACTTACAATTAATTTCTGTCAAACACTTGAACAAACAAAACCCGCCTGTTGATATGGTTCTTAATATTATTCACTAAATAGAACAATCCTTAGGTTCGACTTAGAGCTGCCTTATGCTACAAGTAGCTTTGGTAACCGACCTTAAACTTTAACTAATTTGAGGAGCCTCGGCAGCTCATCAGTAATAGCACAGGGTAGTTCTTTCCTGGAACTGAGGGGTGAGCCATGACAAATCTTTGGTTCAATAACTTGGTTCATGAGCTGAGCATAGGTACTGAATAGTGCAGCTGTTTAGGGTAAAGTACCTAGCATAACTTGCTTGAATTGTTTCACTAAGGATAGAGTCTATTAAGAGACTTGTTCTATTATTTTCTTTCAATGATTTCCTCATTTTTAAATGAATTTTCTGTTCATTCTAGTATATTTCTGCCATTTTTAATATATTCTGATTTTTCTTTTAGTGTGTATTTTTGGGTCCTCTTTTATTATTATTGTTCTATTTTTATTTTATTTTACTAGTCTGATTTTTTGTTTTGTTTTTTTTTTTGTTGTTATGTATTTTATTTCAATTCTTCTTTTTATTAATGTTCTTCCTTTTATTTTTTTATGTTATTATTTTTAATATCTTTCTATTATGATTTTTCCTTTTAATGTATATTTCCTGTCCTATTATTATGTTCCTACTCGTCCCTTTCTATTTTGCTATTCTAAATTCTTTTGTTCTATAGTTATATTGCATTCCTTTTTCCTTCTTGTATTTCTTTTTTTTTTCTTATATATTTTATATGTATTTTCTGCTCAAGTTTATGATTTTTTGTTCCTATTGATATTTCTGTCATGCCCTTCTTTTATTAATCATGTTTTGTGCTACTTATTTCTACCTAAGAGTTTTTTTTTTGTAATACTTAGAGCACATCTAGTAGTACACATTTTCATCCACTTGAGCTATTATACTCCTTCCTTTTTATGCTTTAATTAATGTTGTTCTACTCTTTATTTTTCTATTATTTTAGGGTTAAAATATTGCTAATTTTGATTTATTTTAGCTGCTGTTTTGAAGTTAAAATAATGCATTCTAAAGGTTTATATATATATATATATATATATATATATATATATATATGTTGCTACTGTTTCTAGTTAATTTCATTGTTGTCTTGGTCCTTTTGATTTGTTGTTCTAGTAAGTTTTCTAGACCATTGATATGTCTTTTCTCTTGACTATATTTGGAGGCTATTGTTGGGAATGAAAGTTGATATAGGTACTTGGAATTATGTGATTTTGGGTTATGAATGAATGATCTTGAGGTGTCATGTTGATTTTTGATATGTGCTTATTTTGGCTATAAGTTTCATGCTTTGTTGTTGCATTCTTACCCACATTTGAGTGATTCTATTTAAATATGATATTTAATCCCTGCAATTGTGTTAACAGATAATTTTAAGCAAAAAGAGTGATTTTAGAGAATTTATGGAGCAAAGCGTAGAGAAAAAAGTGAAGTATGAAGTTCAGAAAAGGGACATGGCTGTGAACACGGCCATGTGTGGGCCTGTGTCAAGGTTCTAGAAGTACCTGCACAACTTGTGAAGAACACGGCCATGATTGTTGAAGGACACGCCCATGTTTGACGCCGTGTTAGTTAGCCAGAGACCACCCTGAAGTAACACACCCTTAGCTAGAGAAGCACGGGCCATGTTGAAATGAACATGCCTAAAGCTGAAGAGACACGGTTGTGTCTGAGGCCGTGTTTTCAATCCATAATTTCATCTAAGTGACACGCCCAGTCCTATAAGTGAACATGGCCCGTGTCTAGCCCGTGTTCGAAGTATTGAAGGTCAACCCCAGGGTTCCAAACACTATATAAACGAACCTTAAGGAGGAAACCAAGGAGATTGGCAGTAGAGTAGGAAAAGGGACGACAACCAAACTTTAAAGGCTTTTGAGAAGAAACTAGAGCGAGTTCTGGATATCATGAGTTTTTCTTATTCTTCTCTTTCTGCTATGTATTCTTTTAGTGCAGTTCTTGTTACCATCATGAGCTAAATTGTAAAGGACTAGACAGGATGAACCCAAGGGTTGAATTTGTATTCTTCTTCTTTTAATTCAATGAGACTTGCATCTTTCCCTTCTTAGAATTGTCTATGATTCTTATTTGTTATTGAATTAATGAAGCATGCCATCAGTTTAAGACCAGATTTCAACATATAGATTGAGAAATTGTAATTTGAATAGATCACTTATAGGCAATGAGATTTGCATGGAATCCTAGTTATAGGACCACATAAGTCTTTTGGTTAGGGTTAACCTTAATACTGGGAATTCACATAACATAGGAATAGTTATAGGACCACATAAGTCTTTTGCTTTCTTTTCTTGCTTTTGTTTGTTTAATTAAGTAGTTCATCAATTTAGCCACAAATTAGAGATTAGATAATAGAGAAAGAGTTGGTACTAATAGCTATAGTCCTCGTGGGAATGATATCTGTACTCAATTGAGCTATACTATAAAATGATAGGTGCACTTGCCTAGAGTGATTGTAGCAGCAGTTTAATTGAATACTTTAACTTAATTTAACAATCATCAATTTCCTTTTGGTGAGCATGTTGTTCACTTCTAAGATATGCATTTTTTGTCTTGTGATAAATGGCTGCTGAGGAGTTGTTTTACTTTGCTATTTTGGTGTACTATCTCAGAATTTTTATGAGGGTTGATTGGTATGGTTTTATGGTTGATTTATCTTATTTACCGCAGTTGTTTTAGTGCATTTTTTTTTTTTGAAAGAATATGGTTAGGTTTAGTGACTATTTTATGAATTGCAATCTGTAAAAGTCTAACCTTCGGGTACGTTGTGACAACAATGAATGTAGAAAGCTTGCTCGAATGACCCAAAAGAGAGTCCCTCGTCTTGTTCTTCTCTTTATGTTCTCTGAAGACATGCTTTAGTAAGTATTAAAATGGCTATTAATTTCTTATATATTCAAAATAATTCTAGAGTTCATGGAATGAAATAAAAGAGCTAAAAGGTTTATGTTCAAGGTTGAGGACATATATGCTTTGGTAGGAATAACTGGCAATCAACTTAAAATATCATAATCTATTAATTACTTGGAAGCATGTCTATCTTGCATGCCTTAGTAATTACTAATCAATAAATATTTGTTAATTTGTTGTATTCTTAAAATTGTTTTGTCTTTAATATTCATAAAGCACACCAAATTTCCAATTGGTATGCAATTTGATGAGTATGTCCTATTGGGTGAGAACTTTCAACCCAACTATAGACTCTTGAGAGGTACATTAAGCAGAAAATACCCAAAAATTCATGAGAAATACGTTTCTCAAGGATTTTGAGCTGTGAGAAAAACTCTTGTGACAAACCAAATTTCTCATGGAATTTCTCATGGGCTTACTTTTGGCATGAGAACTATTAGAGAAAAAAAAAATTTGTGCCTATTTCTCACAGAATTTCTCACGGATTTTGGTCCGTGAGAATTTTTTTTTCATGTCTGCTGAATTCTTACAATACTAGAGAAAATATGCTAAACAAAAATTAATAAAATGTAATAAAAAAAATAATGACGTGTAATAAAAACAAATATACAATAATGTTAGAGTTATCTCAAATATAAATCAATAAAAGTCACGTCCAAACATCTATAACACAATTGAATAAAAAAAAATACACCTAATTAAGCAACAATAAATTTAGTTAACTCAAGCACTAAAGTTGTATATCGCTCACTACTGGCAAGAGCTAAATGTAGTACATCTTCTAAATACTTCTCAGCAATGAAATAGTTCTTTCTCACAACTGGGGTGGCAAAGGTTCGTTCTATCTATGCCATTTGCCCAATCTTTTCAGCTAGAGTCATTTGGTGTAGCAAGTATTAATTTGATCCTAACATTTAGTGGCTGTTTGGGGTCTTTATACTTCAAGTGTTCTGTTCCTAAAATAGAAACCAAGCATAGCAGAAAACCCACAATGGGCATTGAAGATCTCCTGGTTCTTCTCATTCTTGCTCCTAAATTAATAACCCAAAAAAGAAAAAGTTGTAATGTGACTTAAAAATAATCGTATAGCAATTTATAATAACAAAATCACACCATCAAATCGTTGAAGAGCAAATTTGTAATTTAAAGAGCAGCAAAGGAATCTGAACATCAAAGAATGGTGGCAAGCTTTGAACTCACATGCTAATGTACTAAAGCAAGCTGCAACACAAGCTAGCAGAAAGCAAGAAAGGGAGACACTAGAGCTTAGGTACTAAGCCAGGGGAGCTATGGACTAAGAAAATCAACAAGTTTCAGCTACTAGCCACCCAAGTGCTATATGCAAAGCAACTTATATAGTGAGTAAAAAATGCACTTTAAACTTTATAAACTAATGTTGATGCTTTTTTCCCTTTATCTAGAATCTCTATTCAATCCACTTGAGTTAGTCTTGCACACAATTTAAGTGTCCACATATGGAAATGCATGTTGCAGTATAAGAATAAATTGAAATATGAAATACTAGAGGCAAGTCTTAGTAGCTCCTCAGAGTATCAAGGATGGGCTTAGTTTGCTTCTCTAGTTCCTTTCTATGCTTTGCCATTTCAACCAAAACCCCATGCAAGTCTTAGTTTGTGTTCCAGTTTTTCATTTGACCCTCGCATACAACTACCTCCTAAAATTGCAATAAATCATAGACCATCAAAAAAATCCAAACAAATATAAGAATCATTCTAAACATATTTCCTAACAAAAGCCCTAATTCAATTTCACCAAAAATCAACAAAATCACTTCCAATTTCACATTTCCAATTCGGGCATCAACTCCCAAATTTATTCCACATTCAAAACTACCCTAATAACATCTAAACTAAGCAACATTCAGTTAAAACATATCATACATCAAAAGCCATATGCAAATTAACTACAAATTCAAGAATAAAAATGCATAAACAAAGAGGAAATTCTACTTATCTCAATGTGTACTAAGACGCAAAAGGGGAGGGCGGGGGGGAGAAGCAAACTGATAAGTTGCTAGAGTAGATGAACCACTGCAAACCATCCGGTCCGCCACCTAGAACAGTGGAAGCGAGGGCGACCGAGAACATAGAACGGGGAGAGAAGATAGGGAAAATGAGAGTTGTTTGCAAATGGAGGGATGGCTGCATGGGGGAGAGAAATTGCAAGTTTCTCAAGGAATTTTCTCACGGAAAAATTCTGTGAGAAATTTGAAAACCCTAATTTTAACTTTAGTGAAACAGTGCGTTCCGTTTCTCACAAAATTTCTCACTGAATTTCCTCACGGAAAACTTTTTCTGTGAGAAATTTTGTGAAAATTTTAATTTGTCACAAAATTTCCTCTATAATTTTTTCTCAAAAAATTTGTTCGTGAGACATTTTTTAGAAAGTTGAATTTCTAATGGAATTTTCTCATAGAATTTCTCACGAATTTTTCACACATAGAAGTTTTCTGTAAGAAATGCCGTGAGAAATTCTCACAAAAAAATTTTCAGTGAGAAAATTCCATTAAAAATTCAATTTTCTCACAGATATTTCTCTCGAAAAAATTTTACTGGAGAAATTCCATGAGAAATCGCGTGTTTTCTTGTAATGTGTTTTTATAAGTTGCATTTAAGTTCATGCCCCTTTTTTGGTGAGGGAATGTGATAGAAGTGAATAGAATGACTAACAATTTAGGACATGATTTGATGATAAATATATCAATATGGTACTCGGATGTAAATGTTCAATCTTAAGAGAAAATATGAATCTATTAAAAATTTTGTTTATGTTGTTTGATTCAATTATATGTACATACATACATACATACATAGGGGTGTAATTAGTCTCATTTGATTCGGTTTGCACCATAAACCAAACTAATAAAGCCTATTCCATTTGGTTCAATTGGGTTCAATTTGTTGAAGTTTTTTTTTGGAAAACCAAATCAAAACAAATCGATTAAACTCGGTTTGGTGCAGTTTAGTTGGTTGGTTTTCTTCCACTAATCTCATGATTCAATTACTAAAAGAATCAAAATTAAATAATAAAAGAATAGAACAGAGGGTGGGAGAGAAAGAGAAGGATAGAAAGAAAGAACAGAGCACGGAGAGTGGAGAGAAGGAGGCTGATAGAGAGAAATAACATAGGGTAGAGTGAAAAAATAATAGAAACTGAGAAATTGAGCATGGAGAAAAGGGAGCAAATCAAGAAAGGTGACTTTAATCTTCAGATTAATCTACAAATCCTTTGTTTGGGTAATCCTCTAGCTCCTTTTGCAAAGTTTCTTCATAGGTCCTTATAAGAACTGAATGAGATGCAAAGATTCTACTAATAAAAGCTCTCTTAGGGTGAGAGTAAACCATAGTACACAATATTTTTCAACTCCCTTACTGACTCCCTAACTTGCAGAATTTAAAGGGAAGAAAATAACAACTACTGTGGGATAGTTGCTTCATTTACACTAATGAATTAACCATGCTACACAGTGCCTACTACCTAGTGCTATTGTGCTCTTCATGACTTCCTAAAAGCATGCAACTGAATCATGTACTCTGACTCATGAAAATTAGTACGTGGACTATTCCCATCTACCTTCACCACGTCCTTGGGTTCCATCTTCAACCTGCATTACCCCATGTAATTGGGGTTGGGAATTCACCCACATGCAGACTTCCTTCTTCTATCATTGCCCCACTTTTGAAGAGGGACCTTGTCCCCAAGGTCCAAATAAGGAAACCTTTCTTCCATTATATTAGACGATTCTCATTCGCATCCTCGAAAAGCAGAGTCTTCCATTTACTCAACAACCCTTATGCGAACTTCTTTCCCTACTTAACCCAACGAGTCTTAAGAATGGCTTCTGGTTCTAGCATTATGTCCCCTTCATCTGTCAATGGCGGAAGTTCTAAGTTGGGCACACTAGAATCTCCAAGTTGCTTTCGAAGGAGCGAGATGTGAAACATGTTATCTGTCTTTTAGGACTATAAAAACCATGTTTTAATATTGAATTCCTACCTGCATTGTGAGAAAATCCTCATTAAACATGGTATTTAATCCATGAATTGGTGTTGTCAGGTACCAAGATGTTTAATCAGGAAAAAGGAAGAATCTGGAAGCAATCCATGAAACAAAGTGCAAGGAAACTAGCCTTTTATAAAGTTTTGATAAGGACACGGGCAGGAACACAGCCGTGTTGCCCTCATGTCTAACTCCCAGAAGCTGATGTTCAAGCTTATTGACAGACAAGGCCAAGACAAGATCAGACACGGCCGTGTGTGAAGCCGTGTTAAGCAGTCAGATTATACAAATGGAGAACACACCCAGAGCAAGGAGACACACAGACCATGTCTGAGGAACACGGTCTAAGACAAGAGAAGAACACGGCCGTGTTTGGTCCCGTGTTCGATGACCAGGAAAGCACCTTAAGTGACGTGCCCAAGTTCTAAAATAAGACACAGCCGTGTCGAAGCCGTGTTCGAGCTATTTTTGATTAGAAAACCCAATTCCAAATAAGTATAAATAGGAATCTAATGTGGGGATTAGGGAGGCCGTACTTTGGAAGAAAATGAGGAGAGGAGCTAGAGCACGAGGAGGAACAATTATGACTCGATCTACATCTAGTTTTCTTCTTTTCATCCTATGTTGAATTTTATCTGTTTGATGTTATTGAATTTAGTCATGAGTAGCTAAACTCTTAGTGTTAAGGGTTTGATCTAATTCGTTTGTTATGAGGTTTCAAGACTGAATGAACTTATTTTAGTACAATTCTTATTGTTGAATGAAATTTACTGTTATTAATGCGTTTGAATGACTGGCCTCCATTTGAATAGGTTAAAGATTCATTTTGATGCTAGGAATAATAAGATACAAATATGCTTCTATGAATTCTGTCATGAATTGAGTTAATCTAGGAATAGATAACTTAGTTTATGTGGTCTTGAATTAATTTCCTAGAGCTTAATCACCTAGACAAGTTAATTGTGTCAAGGAATTGGGCAATTAATTAGGATAGGGAGGATTATTTCACCAAAGGATTGGGTTCAATCACATTAGGGAAAGTAGCCAACAACAAGGGAATTGTAATTGGAATGATTAGTTCAGTACTGATCCAAAGGTTACTTTGTCTATGAAGTAACCAAATTTGCAAGCGAATGAAATCAACCCCTAACCTTCTCATTCTTATCATCAATATCACAATTAAATTGCTATTTAAGTTGTTCATGTAATCATTTGAGTTTTGTTACTTAGTTAATTACAGTAGTCATTTTAAGGCTGCCTTCAATCCAAAATGTTTATTCTTCCAAATAGAACTAGTATTGGAGAAATTGGTAGTTGCTTGTGTTAATCCCTGAGGACGATACTCTACTCATTTATTACTACTTGTGTGACTTGGTACACTTGTTGGAAAAAGTCCATCAAGTTTTTGGCGCCGTTGCCGGGGATTAACGGTGTTTAAGCAATATTAAAAGTAACCAATAAGGTCCTAATTTGGATTTTAAATTTCTTGTTAGTAAATCTGGTTCAAATATTTTATTGGCTGTTGACTTGCTTCTCTCAACTGTTGATCTTATTTTAACCTTGGTGTATGCGAGGTACTCTTGATTCCAGTGCATTAGCTTTTGATCCTGAGATTAAGAGAATAGCTCGGAGACTTTGTAAGCAAGCTAAAGGAGCAAGACAAGCACAACCGATAATTATGGCAGAACCAAACCAGAATCCTCCGCCGCAGAATAATAACAACCGAGTGGCACAAAACCCTCCACCTCGAACGCTCATGGAGTATTCCATCCCAACAGTTGCAGGATGTGAAGCGAGTATAACAAGACCACTTGTCCAAGCTACTAATTTCAAACTTAAACCAGCTTTGCTTTAACTAGTACAACACAATTAGTACAGTGGAAGTGCACTAGAAGAACCCAATGGACATATAGCAAACTTTTTGCAGATTTGTGACACGGTGAAGTTGAATGGGGTCAGTGATGATGCGATTCGACTTAGACTCTTCCCATTTTCTGTGTGAGATAAGGCAAAAAGTTGGTTGGATTCTCAACCAAGGGGCAGCATTACTACTTGGTCGGACTTGGTGAATAAATTTCTCGCTCGATATTTTCCTCCTTCCAAATTAGCTAGGTTGAGGACTGAGATTACTTCTTTCCGTCAACAAGATGGAGAATCTTTGAGTGAAGTTTGGGAGCGGTATAATGATATACTGAGGAGATGCCCACATCATTCTTTCGATTTGTTGATCTAAGTTCAGAGTTTTTACAAGGGGATGCTTCCTCACACGAAGGCAAATGTGGATGCTGCAGCAGGTGGAGCTGTGAATTATAAAACTCCAGAACAAGCTTGGGACTTGTTTGAGAGGATGGCTTGCAATGACTACCAAAGTCAAGGAGAGAGATCTATAGTTAGGAGAGGCATGATGGAAGTAGGGGCACTAGATGCACTGCTGGCTCAGAATAAGCCATTAACACATCAGGTAGCTGAATTATCTAATAAGTTTGAGATAGTAAATGTGAATGCAGTCAACTTTTCTCCACCAGTGTGTGATTTCTGTGCGGGGAACCATGTTAATGGGGAGTGCCCGGGCAACATGTTTGGTCTTTCAGTTTCTCAAGAACAAGTGAACTATATGGGTAACCCTCCAAGACCTCAGAATAATCCTTACGCTTCTACTTATAATCCAGGGTGGCGGAATCACCCAAATTTTTCATGGAGTAATCAAGGAAATCAAGAGGCTTCTCACAGACCCAGTTATGCATACCAGTTACCACAACAACCAACTCAAGGTCCTGCTTCACAACCCCAACCCAATGAGAAGAATCCTTCCTTGGAGAGTGCGCTAGAGAAATTAACAATCCAAACCTCAGCTTTCATTCAGAAAACTGCAACGTTTGTGGAGGAAACCAGGAGTGGGTTCAGAAATCAAGATGCATCCATTCGGAAGTTAGAAACTCAGGTGGGACAGATAGCAAGACAATTGGTAGACAGGCCTCAAGGCTCTTTACCCAGTGATACTATTCTAAATTCTAAGGAGCATGTGAAGGCCATAACTACGAGGAGTGGAAAAGTGATTGAGCCCATCCCAAGAAAAGAAACACCAGATGAGGAAGATGGCAAGGCAACAAGGATCAATGGGGACCCAGCATCTAGCCGTCCCAAGGAGGCAAGAAATAGAGAAGAAGGTGAGAAATTGACCAGACCCCGTGTTTCAATACCTCCTGGTAAGGTGCCTTTTCCTCAAAGGCTTAAGAAGTAACATGATGAGAAGCAATTCAGCAAGTTAGAGGTGTTTAAGAAATTATAGATTAACATACCTTTTGCTGAAGCACTTGAACATATGCCATCCTATGTAAAGTTTATGAAGGATCTTCTGACCAAGAAAAGAAAAATTGGAGATAATAAGACAATAATGTTAATTGAAGAATGCAGTGCTATTCTACAAAGAAAATTACCTCCAAAGCTCAAAGATCCCGAAAGTTTTTGTATTCCATGCACCATTGGAGACATCACCTTTGGGAAGGCGTTATGTGATCTGGGAGCAAGTGTAAGTCTCATGCCTCTGTCCATCTTCAAGAAGCTGGGAATTGGTCAAGCAAAACCCACCATGATTACTTTTCAACTTGCCAATCGGTCAATCAAACATCCCTATAATCTAGTAGAAGATGTCTTGGTTCAGGTTGACAAGTTTATCTTTCCGGTAGATTTTGTTGTTCTAGATATGAAGGAAGATGGAGAGATTCCACTTATTTTGGGGCGGCCGTTTCTAGCTACTGGAAGAGCATTGATTGATGTAGCTGACGGGACTTTGACTTTGAAAGTTCAGGATGAGAAGGTGATTTTCAATGTGTTCAATGCAATGAAACACCCTATGGAGAAAGAAAAGTGTTTCTGCCTAGACATTCTTGACTCTATCATTACTAGCACGTTTAGGGAGAATCTGTCCTCTTGTCCTCTTGAGAGAGTCTTGGTGGATGCAGTAACCATGTCTGACTTTACAGGGGATTCAGCATTAGCAGAACATGTAGCATTATTGGATGCTCTGCCATCATATTCTATTTTCTCACCACCAAAAATAGAAAACTTGCAAAAGGATGTGCACAAAGAGCAGTCTCCAAAACTTGAGCTCAATCTTCTACCTATGACTTTGAAGTATGCCTTCCTTGGTGAGAACAATTCCTCGCCCATGATTATTAATTCTGAATTAACTAAGGTTGAGGAGGAGAAACTGTTGCGGGTGTTGAGGGAGCATAAGAGTATCATTGGATGGTCGATTGCTGATTTAAAAGGCATTAGTCCTTCTTTTTGCATGCATAAGATCCTCATGGAAGAAAACCATAAAGCAGTCGTACAACTCCAAAGGAGATTGAATCCAATCATGAAGGAAGTAGTATGAAAGGAAGTGGTAAAACTCCTAGATGCCGGTGTTATTTACCCCATCTCGGATAGTTCATAGGTGAGCCCAGTTCAGGTAGTGCCCAAGAAAGGGGGAACAACAGTGGTGATGAATGAAAAAAATGAATTAATTCCCACTAGAACGGTTACAGGATGACGCGTGTGCATTGACTACAGAAAACTCAATGATGCCACGAGAAAGGACTATTTCCCTCTCCCATTTATAGATCAAATGCTGGAACGCCTAGCTGGTCATGAGCATTACTGTTTTCTGGATGGTTATTCGGGTTACAACCAGATTGCCATAACTCTAAAGGATCAAGAAAAGACCGTCTTCACTTGCCCCTATGGAGTTTATGCATACAGAAGGATGTCATTCGGATTGTGCAATGTGCCGACTACTTTTCAAAGGTGCATGCTTTCCATATTCTCTGACATGAATGAAAAATTTATTGAGATTTTTATGGATAACTTTTCTGTTTTTGGCTCTTCTTTTGATGTATGCTTACATAATCTGTCCTTAGTGTTAAAGAGATGCCAAGAAACTAATTTGGTTTTAAATTGGGAAAAGTGTCACTTTATGGTGAGAGAAGGGATTGTTTTAGGACATAAATTTTTTGCTAAAGGGATAGAGGTAGATAGGGCTAAAGTAGAGGTGATTGAAAAACTACCCCCTCCTACTAATGTTAAAGGGGTGCGTAGCTTTTTGGGACACGCTGGTTTTTATAGGAGGTTCATCCAAGATTTTTCAAAAATTGCTAAACCCCTTTGTAACCTCCTTGTTAAAGATGAAACTTTTGTTTTCAATAATGAATGTTTGCTAGCTTTTAATACATTGAAGCAAAAGTGGACCACTGCCCCTGTTGTGATCCCACCTGATTGGGATTTACCTTTTGAACTCATGTGCGATGCTAGTGACATAGCTATAGGTGTTGTGTTGGGGCAGAGAAAAAACAAGTTATTGCATGCGATTTATTATGCAAGCCATGTACTTGATTCTGGTTAACTTAACTATGCTACTACTAAAAAAGAGTTGTTGGCTATTGTTTTCGCTTTTGATACATTCCGCTCTTATTTAGTAGGTGCCAAGGTTATTCTATATATTGATCATGCAGCTCTTAGGTATCTTTTTGTCAAACAGGACTCCAATCTCAAGCTCATCCATTGGATCTTGCTGTTGCAAGAATTTGATCTTGAGATCAAGGACAAGAGAGGCATGGAAAATGTGGTAGCTAACCACCTGTCTAGGATTGAGCAACAAGAAAAGAACCAAGCTCCACCCCTTCCCATTAGTGAAGAGTTCCCAGATGAATAGCTCTTTGCAATGCACAGCCTGCCCTGGTATGCTGATTTTGCCAACTTCAAGGCTGCTAAGGTTCTACCTGTGGATCTAAATTCTCAATAGTCAAAGAAGTTTCTTCATGAGGCAAAATTCTATGTCTGGGACGAGTCTTATTTACTGCGAAGATGTGTTGACTGACTCTTGAGGAGATGTGTACCGCAAGAGGAGGTGAAAGATATATTATGGCACTGTCATGCTTCAGACTATGACGGTCATTTCAGTGGCGATCGGACATCTGCAAAAGTCCTCCAATCAGGGTTCTACTGACCAACATTGTTCAAAGACGCCTATGATTATGTGAAGACGTGTGATCGCTGCCAAAGGACTGGCAACATCTCTAAAAGGCATGAAATGCCTCTGAATTCAATACTCGAAGTCGAGTTATTCGATGTTTGGGGAATAGATTTTATGGGTCATTTCCCATCATCATACTCTAATGAATATATCCTGGTCGTGGTTGACTATGTGTCTAAATGGGTTGAAGCAACTGCAACCAGAACCAATGATGCTCAGGTAGTTATGAGTTTTCTCAAAAAGAACATATTCTCAAGATTTGGAGTTCCAAGAGCATTGATCAGTGCTGAGGGCACTCATTTTTGCAATAAGCGAATTGATGCTTTATTGAGTAAGTATGGTGTGAGGCACCGCATAGCAACCCCATATCATCCACAAAACAGTGGACAAGTTGAAGTGTCAAATAGAGAGTTGAAGAGGATTCTTGAGAAGACTGTTAGCACCTCTAGAAAAGATTGGGCCATGAAGCTTGTTGATGCTCTGTGGGCTTACCGCACTGCATTGAAGACACCTCTCGGCATGTCCCCTTACCAATTAGTGTATGGGAAGGCTTGTCATTTGCCTGTGGAATTGAAGCATAAAGCATGGTGGGCCACTAAGATCTTTAATTCTAACCTGGCAGTAGCAGGGGAGAAAAGGGTCCTTCAGCTTCATGCATTGGATGAATTCTAACATAAAGCTTATGAGAGTTCCAAGCTCTGCAAAAAGAAAGCAAAGCGATGGCATGATAAGAAAATTGTCCAAAGGAATTTTGAATTAGGACAACACGTGTTGCTATACAATTCACGGTTGAAACTCTTCCCTGGGAAATTGAAATCGAGGTGGTCAGGTCCGTTTGTAATCAAGACAGTTTATCCCTATGGAACTATTGAGGTGGCTGACATAGAATCGGGAAGAAGTTTCAAGGTTAATGGACAACGACTTAAGCATTATTGGGGAGATGGGGTTAAACACCAAATCTCTCTAATGGTCCTCTCTGCACCAACATAGTCCTAGAGATAGTCCGGCTTAGGACTTTAAATTAAGCGCTTCTTGGGAGGCAACCCAAGTTTTTGACCCTCTGTCTTTACTTACTTTTAGTTGATTTCCCTATGTTTTTTGTTTTTCATTTTCTTTCATGTTATTATTGTTCACTAAGTTTCACTTTTGGCATGACAGGAGAGAACATGGCTAGTGAGATGGCCATGTCTTGACCCGTGTAAAGAAGGCAGAGAGTCCAGGAGGATAACACGGCTTGGAACATGGCTGTGTCTTCACCCGTGTACACCATACAAAGAACTAGAGGGAGATACACGGGCACACACATGGTCGTGGCAGTGAACGTGTAGACCTCATAGACAATCCAACAGGAAGACACGGTGGGTAACATGGCCGTGTTTAGTCCCGTGTCACTTACTCAGAGTTAATCATCAAAAGACACGGCCATGCGTTATCTCAGGTAAGTATTTAAATTTTCCAAGTCACAAACACGGTCACTAACACGGCCGTGTTGGTACCGTGTCACTTACAGAAGTATCCCACCTCGAACACAGCCTAAGACACGGGGAAGTCACCCCCGTGTCACTTAAACACCCCACGTGTCATCCTCTCGTGTCTCTCCCGCAAGCCCAAAGCGCCCACAGAACACAGCCATGTTGTGGCCGTGTTCTCATATGACCCTTCAAATTTCTGAGTTCAAGGGTTCTTACTCTTATTTCTGAAATCCCCAATTTCCTCTTAATCTCTCCTCAATCCCTAACCTCGCCGGCATTCCCACCACCATTTTCGGCCAACCCACTCCACTAAAAACCCCAATCCTTTGATTAGTCACATTTCTTCACTTCACCACATCATCACACACAGTTCATTCGATTCTTTCTTCGCATTTTTGAGTTATTCCGCAATCCACAGGTATGGCTTTTCCTTCAATCTCATGCGTATTTATGATTTGTTTTAATTAAATGTTGCTGCATTTCTGCCTATTAGATTAAGTGTGAGTATGTGAAGGATTGCTTATTTGCTTAGTTTGTGTGGCATGTGGTATTGTGAGTTTGGATTCACTTTTGTTTATGAGAAATTTCTGATTGTGGGTATTTGCTCATTTATTTTACAATTTCTTCATTGTAGCCACTATCATTGCTATTGTCCTGTGGAATTTGTCAATTCATTAGAAAATGTGTTGTAAGGACTATGTTTTTGTCTTTAGAAATGACCATTGCTGTGGCGAAAACTGAATAGGAGAATTGCTGTGGGGAATTTTATTTTGATATTGTTACTTTATTCATGTGGGACTTGGCATTCAATTCGATTGACTATTAGTGGGCATGGTTGTTCATCCTCTGTTCACTACTTTTGATAATTGTTTCTGTGGAGATGAATGTTCACTGTTAGTGTCAAATGACTTTTGCATTGTTGTGGGACTTATTTATTTCCTAGAAAATTGTGACTGTTTAAATGTTGAACTGTTGGAAAATTGCAATGCTGGAAAATTGCAATACTCTTGTTGAGCTTTTGCTGTGTAAATCTTACTGGTTTAGAATTCATTGGGGAAGGGCCATTGCTAGTGTTCCTTTTTATTCATTTTGACTTATTCTGATTTGTGGAAACCTGTTTTGTTGCTTTATTCATGTTTGCTTGTCAACCTGGTTCTTATTGATTCTATTTTGTCCATTCTAATTTTCCTTTAATCCATCACAACAGGACTGTTGGATTTATTATGACCATATTCTGTTTTCCCAGTTGACTTTTTTTTGGATATTGACTGTGGGTGGTATTATTTAGAACTGGTTGGGAAATTTGATGGTTATGGGAAATTTTTGCTAATGTTGAGGAATAGGTTTATTCTTCTTGCAAGTACTGATACTATAACACCACCATTGATAACATTGCTGTGAAGAATTTATATTTGATACAGTTACATTGTTACTATGAGTAACATTGCTGATTTACTGTGGGATACTGAAATTGTTACACTGTGGTTATGGAATTTGATGTTAATTTTCCATGCTTTGTGACTCACTTGGTTAATTTGTTTTTGCAGGAAACCAATATGACAAAGCGCATCAATGAAGCATAGCCATGCCGAGAGAAGTTGCAATCACGGAAGAACCGTCCAAACCCTCTGGAGTTCCCTTCTCCTCTAACGAAAAAGAAGAGATCAGGGGCTGTTGAGACCTTTACTCACCCATTCCTTAGACTCTAAGGAACGGAATACAAGGAGCGTCTGGCCCAGCTCTCTAGGAAGCCCTATGAACCAAGCCGATATCCAGTATGGCTAGTTCTGCAAGAGTTGGGGCTCGAACAAGAAGTGAGGCAGCTCCTTAGTAGCAGCCCCTGGGCCAAAATCTTTGAGCTTCAGAAGCCAGTATACAAAGAAATCATGTTGGAATTCCTTGCCACAGTGGAAGTCAATGCCACTTTCACCATTTTGAGCACCACCTGGAATGAGCCAGAGACAATCAAGTTCCGCCTTGGCTCGTTCATGCATAGCATGAGCCTCCAAGAGTTCACCAAAGTAGTGGAGCTCGCACTTAAAGGTTTCGTTTATAGTGGCTAGGACCTGGACTGGTCATTCATTAGTGCGGAACCTGGAACATATTGGAAAGAAGTGAGCACAGAGACAGTTTACAAAGCCAAGCGGTCTAAAGCATCCACCCTTTGCTCACCAGCTCTTCGCGTCATTCATAAGCTACTGGTCCATTCGCTGAATGCCAAACGGGAGAGCACCAGCGTGGTCAGCAAGAAGGATTTATTCTTCTTCCGATGCATTCGGGAGAAGAAACCTTGCCACCTTGGCTATGCCTTCATCCAGTTGATCAAGGGCTATCTACAGCGAGGCAACTTTGGAGCCATAGGTGGAGGTTCAATTATCACCCGACTCACCCACCACTTGGATGTCATGGGTGACGTGTCCACCCTCATGGTCGTTTGTCGACCGGGACCACTGGGGATGGATACCCTGAAGGCAATGAGGATGGTAGAGCGCCGCACTAACATATAGGGCACCTATTTCACTCTAACCGGTGCCCCAGAAGCACCACCAGCAGAGGAACCACCTACAGACTCCACCCAAGTGCCGCCTCCTGTGGGCCTTAGCACATCCACCCCCTCTGCTGCCCAGTTGTTTCTTGGCGTGTCACTCACTTAACCAGAGGACGAGGATCGTAACCCCACACCTCTCGAAAGGTAGCTTTGCCGTATCGAGGTAGAGGTTGATGGGACGCGGGCCTGACTCAACAACCTCGTCGTGGACCACCACCAGATGCGTCATGATATGGTACAGTGGATGCCTTGGGTCCAGTCTACCTTGTAGGTAATGTGCTAGAGCATGGGACTTTAGTCGCCATCACCACCTTGCTCGCCGCACTTCCACGATATAGATGAAGATGTGGACTTGTCTCCTCCGATCGCACCGATTCTACTGCCATGCATATACCGCCGTCGGTCAGCTCCATCCGCTGCACCTCCCGACCCCTCCGGTGAACCACCAAGGGAGTAGTTTAGCATTTTGTCTAGTTTTTCTCTTTCTGTTTTTCACTCTTGTTTGGTTATGTTTATGCATTCTTCCCTTACATGTTGTGTGCTGGTCTAGTTGTCTATCTTCCTTGCAAGCCCTGTTCATGTTCAATCGGATTTGACACACCAATCATTGGCCACTTCAGGACTCTCATACCTCAGGGAGTATTCTTCCTTTTATCTATCTAGCTATTCATTGAGGACAATGCATGCTTCAAGTGTGGGGGGGTATACTTTTATAATTGTTGATTTAGGTTTATACATTTGAGTCCTGAAGCATATGGAATTGGAACATTGTGCCTTTGGAATGAAATTCCTGGATGACTATTATTGAATTGCTGATTAAATTTTTGTGCTTAGTACTCTACTTTGAAGCTTGTTGCATTATGAAGTAACTGTTTAAGTGTAATGGACTTCGGAATGCTGGAATTTAATTTATACCTGCTACGCTTAAAGTATATGGTTAGAATACCTTGCGCTGGAAAATGGAAGTTGATTAAATAAAAAAAAATTCAAATGCATTTAAGTGTGTTTCAAGTTGTGAGTTAATGTGAGCATAGTGGGGTCATGCTCCTCTACCTTCTGTGCTTGAAACTAGAAAAAGGTATGAGCATGCCCCTAGAATGAAAGCCAAACCGTGACATTTAAAGTAAATCTTATTTTATCTAGTCACTTTCATTTCTACAACTTCTCATTTACTCATATTGTTGCTGCTATTATTATATTGATATTGATACTATTTTAGGCTATGTAATTAAAATGATTGGAAGATGAAAACAGAGTAGCCTTTGGCTCTTAGATGTATACTCTCCTCTCTCCTCTCTCCTCTCTTCTGTCCTTTAACGTACTTCACCTTTAGGGGTGGTTGGTAGACTAATTTTTTTTTGGTTCCTGAAAATCATGTTTTATAAAAATGATGATTCTGAGAATTTTACAAATATGTTTGGTTGGCCTTAAATATTCCTAAGAATGATAGACAATATTTTCTAGGAATCTTTTATCCTCATGTTTGGTTCTAATATAACTTTCTTAGGAATCTTAGCATTCTTTCCAAAAATACCCCTATCTATTCTAAGTAAAAAGAAAAGAATAAAATTACTTCTTATAATTAATGAATATTTATTTTTAGAAAATTTGTTTCTTTGTTACATTTTTTATGTTTTCCATTAAATTTTGTCTTATTTACCTTTCTCTTTTATTTTTTTTGTTTAAATAAAAGAATTTTGCATTATTATATTTATCTTTTTACGTCTAAAAAACTTTTTCATGTTCATGGGAATCCAATATTCCCACTCCTAATGGGAAATTTTTTATGGGAAACTTACCCCACAATCATTTCCTAGAATCCTACTTTCCTGTGAATGTTTTTTTTTTGAAACTTTGTTCCAAACATAAGAATATTATTTTCCCAAACTGAGATTTTGTTTGTATTTTTATTAAAATAAATATATTATATTATATGTTTAATGCCCAAACATTTATAAGTGTTTTAAAAGGCATTATTTTTAGGCTTAAAAGCCATTCAGTTATGCATTTGTTATTGCATTATAAATTTCCTTAAAGGTAATTGGTTCAGCTCATGATATTGCTTTAAAAGCCAACATTCCTCTTCCTTTAACTGGTAATGGATGACTGTTTGGTTTGTGCTTTGATTCTTGTTTTAAAATCTTATACTATTTATTTAATTGTGGCTAATGGCTAGAACTTGAAAAGGTGGTACACTACACTATATATATGTGTGCTTCTACAATTTGTGACATACATTCATAAGTGCAACCTAATTGTATTGTGTGCATATTCTTTGCTTATATTGTGTGAGTGAACACTTGGGTAGAGAAGGGTGTTGGAGAGTTACTTCCTCATATTTGTGCAGAATATTTGAGGATAAATGGTGTAGCTACTGGGTTGTTGTATCCTGGAGGCAACGCATCTAGAACTCGCTGCACCTAGTAGAGATACTAAGAATCATCTGCGAAAGACGTGAATTGTCTTAAAGAAAACAAGATACCCGTCCCTCATCTTGGTGCCACATATCTAATTTTCTCAAACCTATTGTTATTATTTGTATTCTATTTTCTATTTTGTAGGCTTGGGAACAACAATTTTAAGACAATTAAAATCTAAACTTATTTCCCATGGATCCTACAATCAAACCTAATGGAGGTGTTGGTGATCTCAACAAGCCTTTCAAGTTCATGGCTGTTCACTTCAATCATTTGAAAGGAAAGGTTCTTTTCTACTTGAACCTTTTGAAGGTGTCTTATGTTCTCTTCGATTCAAACCCCAAAAATACATCCATTGATGGGATGAGCAAAACAGAAAACATATTGGTTTGTTTTACTGCTCATGCTATCATTGAATCATTATGGTCTCTGTTTGTATTACTGGATAATAAAATTATATGATTAATTTTGCTATTTTATCATGTGCTATGGTCAATAGACCATCAGCAATCTCTCTTTTTATATCGCTAAATTTGGGAGTTGAAATCACTACCCGCTGTCCTTGTGATTAAGGGTAATATTGGTGTTGGCTTTTCTTGTGTATATAACTTTGTTCACATTTCTTTTCCTGGTCATTGTTATAGCTTCAGCGTTAATCTTGGAATATTGGGTTTTTCATGTATTATGGGTTATTGATTAAGACCATTGGGTTTGACATGAATTGATTTTAAGATGGAAGATTTTAGATAGAGAACCAAGCTGCATATTGTTATTTTACTTGTTCATCCCAAGATGGCTTCCTCATTTTATTCATGAGTGCCTAAGATTTATGGATTTTTCCTAGAGACTATTTTCGTTGGTATGATCCATGTAAATTAAATTGATCGACTGAGGTTGGTCTTTTGGGTTTTATGGCTGGATTATTTTTGTTGTTCAAGCATTTCACTTAATTATTGTTTAATTCCATCATTTTCTATTTTGGGTTAT
This sequence comes from Cercis canadensis, assembly GCA_003255065.1. NCBI lineage: Eukaryota > Viridiplantae > Streptophyta > Magnoliopsida > Fabales > Fabaceae > Cercis > Cercis canadensis. The sequence continues at coordinate 66,698 of QAOA01000473.1, forward strand.
TTGGAGTTTATGCTTCTCAACATGCAGATGGTGTGGTTCACCAAGATGGGATTCTGGGAGTGACAGCTGATGATTTTTTTTTTTTTTTGTGTATCAGAGGTTATTGCTTCTTCTTTACATGGCTGTTTTGAATAAAATTGGAGGTCCTGAAACAAATATGCTGGGGCTGTTCTGGGTTTGATTCCCTTGCTCCGTAATGTTGTTTCATTTCTCAACTTGTTTTAAAAGTCAACTTGGATCCTTTGAGCAAGGTCCTGAATTGGTTTATTTGGCTTTGTGATTTTCTGGTTAGTCCATAATTGGGGTTGTGTAATCTCTTCTAGGTTGGTTTTGACTTTCAAAAATTGAGGTTATCCGAGGGTTTACTTACTATCTTGTTGGCTGTCTGAGGCTATTTTACATGTCGTTGTAATGTTGTTTTAGAGGGGTTAATGGTATACTGAGTTGAAGATTGTTTTGGGTTTATTTTCTTATTGTTTTAACTTGATTCAAGGGCTGTTGTTGGGACTGTTTGGCATGCTGCTCAGGGTTTGTTTACTGCACTTTTTTTTGAATTGTTTTGGGGCTATTTCTCTTGTTGGTTTGGGTGCTATCTTGAAATTTAGTTGGGGGCTGTTTTGGGATTATTTACTTTTCTGTTTTAGCATGTTTAAGTCACTGTTTGGGTCTGGTTTATTGGCTGTTTTTTTTTTTAACATAAATGATAGCTGTTTGGCATTGTTTTATGGGGATCATTTGGGATTCATTATTTGTTGTTTTAATTTGGAGTGAAGGCTTTCTTGAGGTTCAATTGCACTGTTTTAATTTGTTGTTTCTTGGTTCATTTTCTCAGCTGTCATGATATCATTGCATTTTTTAAATTGTGGCTTTGATTCTTGGTTGGCCTTGGGCCATTTTGGATTAATGTTCTAATGTTATAGTGGCTGCATTGTTGGATGCTCTTATGTTTATTGGATAACTTCTTTCCTATGTTTTTTTCTCAGTAATCTTTACTTCTATTGGACATATGAGTTTTTTATTTCGGGTGTTGATGCAGCTATGAAAGATGAGCGGATCTTTTCCCTCCAAGCTAGGAGATTTGAGACCAACATGAGACTCGGAATTGGAAGACCATGTTTCCTTCTGGTTTTTATTTTGATTGTAATTCAAATAATTTCCCTTTCCCTTTTTAGAGGATTGAACAAGTACTGTAATAATTAATACATGCATATGCATCCATTTAGGAATGTGACTATGTTGTTTAGTATCAATAGGCTCTTCGGTTGTCTTGGACTGATAGAGCTAGTCAGACAGCTTTGTCTATCTGACCTAAGTGAAGATAAGTTCTACCCAAGAGGATGCTTTATGCGACAAAGGGTGGAAGGATCTAGGATTTGATAGTGGAGTCATGCATTGCACGTTTATATTTTATTTCATTAAATTATTCATTGTATTTAGTTTTATTATTTTTCAGATAAATAAAATACATTGTTGGCCAAAATTTCATTTGCACTATTAATTTCTAGTAACCATTTGGTATTGAGGGGTGTCTAACTTCTTCCCAACACATAATTACACTCATAAACCCTCTATGGTTCACAGACCAAAATTTAAATAAAAAAAGGTCTTCCAATTGTTTTTTCCATTTTCTAAACACAATTGGTGACCATTCTAGTTTTCTCTGAAAACTTATCTTTTTCTTACTTGCCATTTGCATCGTGGTGACCTTTGTGTACATTGTGACAAGTGTACATCCCAATAAGAGTAATCCTAAATGATAGTTTCTAAGCTAGCTCGACTAGAAGCTGCAGCCACACCCCACCATCGTTCGCCTTCCGTCTTTTCTTGCTACTTGGAAAATCACTTGCTAAGGGCGGATAATGGGAGGAGAAGAAGCAAACATTTTTTTGCCTTTTAATTTTGGAAAACCTACATCAATGATTGAAGGAACTCCGAGATCAGGACCACTCGGCCTCGGCACCCTAGTTGAGGCACACCTCGGCATCTCGAAAGAGCTACTCTCTTTCTTTAACTTAGAATTTTCACCTCGGCACCCAGGTATGAGCTTGCATTTTTGAATTCGGACTAATTTCCCATATAATCCCTATTTTTACTTCCCTTAATCTGGTTATATTAGGATTTCAGTGACATTATAGAAGTTTTCTTTTCTCTCCCTGTATTTGTTTTAATTTAGAATGTCTAGAGTTTAATTCATAGAGCAGAGTTAAAAATTGGGTTCTGATTCTATTAATTTTACCTTTGATGTTAGAAGGTTTGAAAATTTTGAAAACTATGATCATGCTTAGTATGATACCCGATTTGGTTTTAGCAATGAACATCATGACAATTTTTTCTTGGCCTGCGTTTAATCCATGGTAGCAGCAGTTTGTGTTCTGTTTTTGTTATTTTTGCCTTGATTGTTTAGAATGCAATATTTATATCTTTAGGTATAAACTGGCGAATTGGCTTATGTATTTATACGTGGGTTTAATTTTTCTCTTTGTTAATATACATACAAGGATGCTTTATGTTGTGGCTTGGCTGAAATTTTATTTCTCTTAGGTACTTAGGGATGTGGTCACAATCTGTGTAACTCCTATTTTTTTGTAAGTCTATTAGCACTTTGATTATTGATCATTTCCTATGTTATATAGGAAAGGTTAATCTATGTTGCTATTCTTGATTAGGGGTCTATGAACTAAATTGGACATTTGAATGATGTAGTTTTACTTGCTTTGGTGTCACATGGTGCAGCTGTCCAATTCTAGGTCTTGCCCTTTAATTGTTAGTTTGGAATGCCCTTATGATGTGTACTCATTTGTTGCAGTTCGCAGCTGTTGTGTCTATAGTATTTCCACGTAACATTGTTTGGTCCCATTACTTTGGTTTTGGTTCCTTTCTTTGGCTCTATTTCAACATGTTTATGTTTTGATCTTATGGGATTTGATTTTGATTTTGAGTTGAATATCATGGATACAAAATTTGTTGCATATGATTTGAGGCAATGAATTTAGTTTTGAATTGAAGGAAATAATCTGGTTGTTAAATGGTGCTATCCCGACTTATTTTGGATTTTGTTTTGCCTTGCTTTTGGTTGCTTTGATGCTTGTTTCAAAGTTGGTTTAAGGGCTGTCTGAATTTTGTTGCTTGCCTTTTTTTTTTTTTGCGGGGCCGGGGGGACCGGGGGTTGGTGGTGTTGTTTTAAAATGGAATGGTCTTTGTTTTAGCATGGAAAAAGCACTTGCATAAGTCATTTTCGGGTCTATTAGTCCTTTCTGGCAGCACTTGGTCTCCTTTTTTTCTAGATGGAGCTACAAAGCTTCAATTTGAGTGATTCTTGTCCTGTTACAACCGGGAGACGTATTCCTCTATTGTGTAAACTTTTCAAAGCTAAATTCTATTTCCCCTACTCCTAGTTTGTATTTAAATTTGGTTGTTTCTCTTTACTGTCAGGTATCTTAGTTTTCTTTGGCGGCCTTTGGTTTCTTATTTCTAGATGGAGTTGCAAGGCTCCATTTTGAATCATTTTTCTCCCGTTGGAAGCAGGAGACATGTGTCTTTTTTATATAAAAATTTCAGATTAAAATTCCTTAGCATCTATACCCAGTTTTTGTCAAAAGTTGGCCTTGTTTTCTGCTCTGGCATGAGATTCTTTGAGACATTGTTTTACCTACTTTTGATGTTGTTTTGGGATTATTTTGCTTGTGTTTTATTGTTGTCCCTGAGTCATTTTTGAAGGATGATTGTGAATTATGTTAAAGCTTCTTGTACATCATTGTCTTGCATTGTTTTAAGGTCTTTTCATGCATCACTTCGCTTTGCTTTTTAGTAAATCCTTTTGGTTGTCTATGTTTGAACAATTTCTTACATGTTTCCTTAATTAATACTCTTTTCTTGGTCCTATGAGCTCATTTGATAATTGTTGCCGACAATGCTTGTGAGTTGGATTGTAAGTGACGACAAACTAGAAGGCTCAATCCTTGAGCGAGGCGGAGCTGAAGATGAGAAGACTTTACTTTTGTTTTGTTTTATGTAACCATTTAAATTCCAATTTTACAATATTGTAAACTCATGCATTGCATTTAGTTAAGATATATTTCTGTGCCACATAGTATCCACATGCCCCTTCAGTTATCATGGGTGGATAGATTGAGTTTGATTCCTTTATGGAATAGCTTTATTTATCCAACCTTGGTGAAGGTAGCGCCACCTTAGAGGGCGCTTTATGCGAGAAAGGGGTAGAAGAATTTAGGTCTTGGTAGAGAAACCATGCATTGCACATTTAAATTTTCTGTCTTTATTTTTGTTAGATATTCCTGTAACACTCTTATTATTCTTAGCATAAATAAAATATTTTTTTTTATATTATATTTGTACAATTAATTTTGGGGTAACCATATTTTAGAAGGGTGTTGTTGGGTGCCTAACACCTTCCCTACACACAAACTGACTCTGGAACCATCTCTGGTTCACAAAATGTTTTTTATTTAAAATTCAAAAGGTGTTTTCCAATTTTTCGCCATTTTCTAAATACAATTGGTGTTGACTCCAAGTTTTCTTTGAAAACTAATATTTTTTAAAAAGTCTACCAATCACGTTGTAGCGACCTTTGGGTATGTTGTGACAACTGTTTGCAAGTGTCTCCATACCAGGTTTGGACAATTCAAGTGTGAACAGAAATATATGATAAAGTACACAAATTGTAGCCTAAGAAAAAAAGAAACAGAAGAGATGAAAAATGAAAATTTAACTCAACAAGGTCATATTGTAATTAGATTATTCTTAAAGTTCTATTGAGATTGACTAAGCTACACTTTATAGGGAAAGAAGCATGCAATTTGAGTTTTTGTTGATTTAATAAGATGATATGTACATTTGGAATTTCTTGCATTGAATAGTTACTATAAAGATTTTTATAGAAGACCTTCTGAGTTTATAATTATGAGTAAGCATACTACTGTAAGCCATTTACTTAAATTATAGAATTAACTGAAAAGTTATTCTCAAGTTTCAAAAGCAAGGAGAAAAGACAATTAAGCGCTAAAAGAATTGAAGATCCAAGTAAGTGCTTGCCACATGAGGTGAAATTATCAAAATATCCCTCAGAACATGTGGTTCATCTATTTATATATATGTGTTGGCTATCATATATAAAATATGTGATTATTTTTGTTTAGTATGTGGTTATTATATTTAAATATAAACATAATAACTACATACTACCAAAGGATATTTTAATCATTTCCTATGTACCAGGTACCTACTTGGAACTCTAATTCCTTTAACACTTAACTGTTTTTTCTTCATGGTTATAGAACTTATAAATAATTTTTTCCTAGATTAATTATTCAAAAATGGATATATAGCAGAGAGTATTATCATCAGGAATATATTTTATTTTCCATTTTATACATTAAAATAGAAAAAATATATATTTAATCTTTACACAAAAAACTAATCCAAAATTCCAAATTGGCTAATTGCTACATGATGGCGCAATAAAATGTGACATAAAAGGTCATGTCACAATAAATTGCTTCTAAATAATAAAATTAATTATATATTTATGATAGTTAAAAGCCATTAACTTCATTCACATTAAAACTATTCGAAAAGTTAATATAGAAAGAAAAAATTTGAAACGATACATTCATAGCGTTCAAATTCAAACTGTGTGTATAAACATAGGAGGAAAGAATTGTGGCAGCACATGTAACTTGTTCAGCAAAAAGTATGCTTCCATTGTTTGTCTCGATTATGCTTATGCAAAATGAAGTGCAAACTGTGGACTCTATTCATAGCTTTCTTCATCTTCAAAATCCTCTACTTTTACTCAAATATCCACTATTCCCTGACATGATTCTCCCTTGGGGCAAAAGATAAAGTTATGAGAAACACTGTGCTCTGGGATGTGATGGAAGGGGTCTTCTTGTTCTTATATTTGTGTCTTATTTCAATCATTCTTGGACCACTGTAAATACTGGATTTTAGTCATGTAGTTAATAATGGTAATCATTAATTAAGATGAGCCAAAGAGAGACCACCTATGGCCTAAGGAGGCCCAACTTGCAAAAGCCACAAAGGGGATTGCTGCCGCAGACCCCCGGTCCAAGGTTGGTCTAGCGGCACCACCTTTAAGAGAAGACACATTGTTGTAGAGGCTTCTAAGGCTGCTCCTACTAAGTGCTTCTTGAGACAAATAAGTGCTTGGGTACTTAGTAATGCCCTTGAGATGGTCCTCAAGTAGAGAGGCTAATGCCTTGCTCATCCAAAAGCAAGTCTTTACTCTGTGGAAGTAGCTTTTTTATCATTGACTAAGGCTAGGACACCCCTTGCTCTGAAAAAAGGCTACCACAGAAGTTGTAGCTACCTTTATCAAGGAACACATCATCTGTCACTTTGGCATACCTAAGCGCATCATCTACCACTTTGGCATACCCAAGCACATCATCTCTGGCAATGGAACTCCCTTTATAATAAGGTAGTAAGGCAAATCCTCGAGCAATACCACATAAGACATGGCAAGTCAATTCCTTACCATCCTCAAGGGCATGGGCATGCTGAAACTACAAATAAGAATTTGCTAAGGATCATCACCATAATGACCATAGATGCTCCCCATGATTGGAGTGAGTACCTTCCTTTAGCGCTTTAGGCATACTGAGTCTCCAAGAGAGGTCCAACCAAGGACTCCCCTTTCTCGCTAGTCTTTGGGGCCGAAGCAGTCATACCAATTGAGATTGAAGTGTCATCCATGAGATAACCCTTATGTACAATTGGAGCTAAACAGAGAAGCAAAGGTAGAATTGGTAGACGAGAAAAAGAAATAAGTAGAGGAGACCTTGTTAGCACACCACATACACCTTATTTTAGCCATGACAAGATGGTCAGGCCAAAGATGTTCAAAGAATGGGATCTAGTGCTCAAAGCTATAGAAACAGCCATAAGGGGAGTCCACACTTCCAATTTCACTACAAGATGGGAGGGGCCACACGAAGTTGAAGCAGCTCACAAAAGTGGCTACTGCACACTCATCAACGCACAGAATGACANCAATATGATTCACCACATAGAACAATCCTTAGGTTCGACTTAGGGCTGTCCTATGCTACAAATAGCTAGGTAACCGACCTTAAACTTAATTAATTTGAGGAGCCTCGGCAGCTCATCACAGTCATACCAATTGAGATTGAAGTGTCATCCATGAGATAACCCTTTATGTACAATTGGAGCTAAACAGAGAAGCAAAGGTAGAATTGGTAGACGAGAAAAAGAAATAAGTAGAGGAGACCTTGCTAGCACACCACATACACCTTATTTTAGCCATGACAAGATGGTCAGGCCAAAGATGTTCAAAGAATGGGATCTAGTGCTCAAAGCTATAGAAGCAGCCATAAGGGGAGTCCACACTTCCAATTTCACTACAAGATGGGAGGGGCCACACGAAGTTGAAGCAGCTCACAAAAGTGGCTACTGCACACTCATCAACGCACAGAATGACAAGTTAGTAGGGTCTTTCAATTTTAAATATGTAAAGAAGTATTATCCATATATATAGATAGTTAGCCTAACCTCTATACCTAATGTATCATGCTATTCAATTAGAAAACAAGGACCCTATCACAGGTACCTTCATTTTGAATTCTCTCTTGTTTGTTCCAAATCATATTTGCCATGTTCACCTTAGACAAACGTTAAAAAAAATGGTGGAGAAGGGCTACATAAGTTAGCCCATCACCAAAGAAGTTGTGAATTAGCCCAAGTAGCTCTATCAGAACCCAAGAGCTAACTTTGCCAAAAAAAAATTGGCAAGGTGAAAAATGTTCAGAGCAAAGTAAAAGAAGAAAAGTGCAAAGGCATAGACATTGCAGAAAACACCAGCAGAATAAAATCAAAGAAGAACCATGGGTAGCAGAAATCCAAATACTATAAAAGTGCTTATGTTTAAAGTACATAATAAGGCACCAAAAGGCCTTTAACAAAGTGCAAGCTACACACAAAAGAAAGCTAGAAGAAAAAAAACTACAACTAGTACCCATATGGTGCTCTAAGGGCATCTCATGTTTGAAGTGCCTTCGCTTCCCTTTCTTTAGCTACCACTATCTCAGCCCCTACCTACCCTAACTGAGCTTAGAGGCCGTGCTATTTCTCTTGCAGAGCATTAATCTCCACTCAAAACCTTTCAAGGTTTTGAATGGCAACAGTCCTAACAATCTTGGCATCCTCATTAACAAAATAGAGCAATTTTATTTTTTCGATGAACAAGGGGGCTAATATAAATACTGAATTTTATTCATGTGGATAGTAATGGTAATCACCAATTAAAATGGGCCCAAAAGAGTCCACCTATGGCCCAAGGAGGCCCAACATGTAAAAGTCCTAAAGGAGATAGTTGTCGCGGACCCCCAATCCAAGGTTAGTCCAGCTATAGCTGCCAACTGGTCTAGCGGCACTAACTTTAAGAGAAGACACTTTGCTACAGAGGCTCCTAAGGCTGCCCTAACCAAGCGCTTCCTGAGACAAACAAGTGACTGGGTACTTAGGAATGCCCTTGAGAGCATCCCTAGGTAGAGAGGTTGATGCCCTGCTCCTCCATAAGCAAGTCTTTACTTTGTGGAGGTAGCTTCTTTATCGTTGCCTAAGGCTAGGACACTCCTTGGTCATGTAATTGAGGCCCATAGACCTCACCCTCGTTAAGCCCTACTTGTGCTACGGCTTTAGCCCATCTCAAGAGGCTACAGATGTACCCGAGAACCCAACAATGGTAAGTGGTTTGGTTGGACTTGGGCTGAGGTAGAGCCCAATAAAAGGAGGCTCTCATACCTCCCCAAGGCCCATTAAGCATCTTAATGTAAGGTCATGGGATCCCTACGTGTGAATTATTCTAGTATTAAAGCACTTTTCCTTTCTTCCGTAGACAAGTCATCATCTCCCCTTTTCTCTCTTCATAAAGGTAGCAAGCCTTTTTTACATAGCTACCCTAGCTAGCAATAATTCCCCAAAGTAGAAGATCTCAATGGCATTGTGCTTCCCTAGATGGTTTATGCTTCCTTGATTAACCTAAGATGTCAGCACAATCCCTAACCTTCTGAACATAGGACTGATCATAAAGCCACTCAAATCAACAGCTCTACCATTAAACTATATGCCTATCACGCAACTTCCTTACCAGAGCATTTAAAGCTTTTGGCCTTATTCATCTTGTCTTGAGTAGACCATATATCCTAACCTCGACATTATCGCCGTAAAGGGCAGTATCGTCCATTGCAAAATTTTCATCATATAGCCATCCTCTTTTTGGTAGACCATATATACCTCTACTCCTTGAGCTCTAGATAACATGATCTCTGCTATCCTCAAAAGAAAAATTGATTTCAGTCATAGAGGATTGCTTCTCCTCTTCTTTATCATCTTTAGTCATGGGTAAGCTTTTGTTATCTCTGTTTAGATCTGTTGCATTAATTTGATTCTCTTTCACCATGTTTTATGAGTTTCAGTCATTTGTATATCTCTTTGGTTGATGTGATTATTTTTACCTTAATCATTTTCCTCTTTCGCTTACACTTGTTTTTGTATCAATCAGCACTACAAGAAAACGGAACAACTTCAACAGCTTATTTTTGACGGCCAATAATAACAATTGGAAAAGGCAGCAAATACAACACCTCTTAGCAGCTGTCGAAAAAAGAAGATGCAACAAATAATTTTATTTTTGGAGAAGTCACAACCGGGCTTTTGGGCGCCTAAGCTTGGTGCTAAAAAAGTCCCAAATTGTCCCATTTTCAACAATTCCGTAAAAAATACACACACTTCTCTTTATTTCTTTTTATATTACTGTCGAAATATCACTCATTCTTCCCAGTCGTAAGTTTTCTCTCTTCTTCTTGACAGTCAAATACGTACAGAACCATCAACGCTTCTCTCTTCTAGTCTTCATCTCCAATAGCAAAAGGAACAGATGGTCTTGGGTCTCTCTTTTGTTCATCTCTTTCCTTTGGACTTGGAGTCTTTCAAATCTTTCTTCTCTTAGTCTTTCCTGAACGTGGGCTTCACCATGATAGACAGCTTGCTTTGAAACTCAATTTTGTTTTATTCTCATCCTTCAAGAAGACAAGGTATGCAATTTACTCTCTATTCACATGATTTTCCACTTTGTTTTCCTCAATTTTGTCATGGATTTTGGATTTCAGTACCAAAAATCCCTAACAGATTATTATTGTAATTTTTCTTTTAATTTGAAAACCAAATTTCCCACAATAGACAATTTTCTTACTGATTTCCCATTGAATTCTTGTTATATGCAATTGACCCAGCAAGAACCAAGCCAACATTTCACTTTAACTCTCACTTTAAGGCAAAGTTCTTCTTTACTCTTAGGTACGTTGTCCTTGTCTTGAAAATTTTCCTTTCCTTGATAATAAATTTTGCTTGTTTAGCTTTATTGTAATGATTTGTGAGCCATAGAGCTTGACTTTGGTTACATTAAACTAAAATCTCCGAAGAAGATATTTAGAGAATGAGTTTTTTAGTTTTTTTTTTTTAAAAATGAAAGTATGTTTTAGGGGTTTTTCCTTTCCTTTCACAAGTATACTTGTTTTTGTATCTTCAAAAATATTTATATGTGAATGAACTNATTTGTGAGCCATAGGGCTTGACTTTGGTTACATTAAACTAAAATCTCCGAAGAAGATATTTAGAGAATGAGTTTTTTAGTTTTTTTTTTAAAAAATGAAAGTATGTTTTAGGGGTTTTTCCTTTCCTTTCACAAGTATACTTGTTTTTGTATCTTCAAAAATATTTATATGTGAATGAACTGTGTGCAGTTTTTGAAGGACCTTAGCTTATATTGTCATATGGATAAGAGTTGGATGAAAATCAAGAATAGAACAGAGGCTAAATATAGAGGAGTTATTGAGTTCTTGAATTTTGCCTTTAGACATACAAGTAGAGATAAGATTTTCTGCCCTGTGTCAAATGCAATAATTGTAGAAAAAAAAATCGTGAAGATGTTGAAGGTGATTTGCTAGGCTATGGAATAATTAAAAATTATACAGTTTTGTATAACCATGGGGAAGAGTTACCTGATTCACCTCATAACTTAAGTAATGATGATGAGTCAGATAGAGAATCTATTCAAGACATGTTAATGGATCATTTTGGAGATTGGGATGTAGAGGAGCCAAATGAAGATACAAGCACCTTTTATAAATTATTAGATGATTCATAACAAGTTTTGTATCCAAGATGTAAAAAATTTTCAAAACTATCTTTCTTGATGAAATTGTTTCATCTAAAATGTCTTGGTGGTTGGAGTAATAAATCATTCACTATTTTACTTCAAATGTTGAATGATGCATTTCCAGAGGGGGTGCAACAACCTGAATCTTATTATTAAGCAAGGAAGATGATTAGAGATCTTGGCTTAGATTATGTGAAAATAGATGCATGTGAGAAAGATTGTATGTTATTTTGGAATGAACATTTAGAGATAGAAAGTTGTTTGATTTGTAAAACCTCTAGGTGAAAGGATGAAAAGAATTGTAATAGTAAAAAGATTCCTAGAAAGATTCTTTGTTATTTTCCCTTAACTCCAAGGTTGAAGAGATTATTTATGTCTCAAAAAATAGCATCTGAAATGACATGGCATTATGACAAGCGTGTCAATGATAGTGTTTTAAGACATCCTGCTGATTCAAAAGTTTGGAAAGAGTTTGATAAGTTGCATGAATCCTTTGCTATTAAGCCACGTAATGTAAGGCTTAGTTTAGCTAGTGATGGGTTTAATCCCTATGGGAACATGAGCACCCAATATAGTATTTGGCCAGTGGTGCTCATTCCTTATAATTTGCCACCTTGGATTAGTATGAAGGCTCATTCGATGATGTTGTCACTACTTATTCCTGGGCCAAAAGATCCTGGAAATGACATTGATGTATACCTACAACCATTGATTAATTAGTTAAAACAATTGTGGGAAGTGGGTGTAGAAACTTATGATGCAAGTAGAGAACAAAATTTTATGATGCATGCTGCTGTTTTGTGGACAATTAATGACTTTCCAACCTATGTGAATTTGTCTAGTTGGAATACTAAAGGGGCCTTAGCATGTCCTTCTTGTCATGGAAAAACTCGTTCTATGTATTTAACTAATGGTAGAAAGTATTACTTTTTGGGACATCGTTGTTTCTTACCAATTAAGCATAGATTGCGTTTTGAAGAAAATCTATTTGATGGTACAAAGGAACTTGGATATCCTCCTAAAAAACTTCTTTGGAGTGATGTGTTTATCAAGTGCATGGTCTAGAGGGGTTAGTACATGGAAAATCTATGAAGAGAAAGAGAAATGAAAATGCTGCTAGAAATGGTTTGGCTTAAGAAGAGTATATTTTTTCAATTGCCATATTGGAAAACTTTGTTATTACCTCACAATTTAGATCCAATGCATATTGAAAAGAATGTTTGTGAGAATGTTATGGGGACATTAATGAATGTTTTGGGCAAAACAAAAGATAATCTGAATTCTCGGTTGGATTTGCAACTATTGGGAATAAGAGAATATCTCTATCCAATACAATAAGGAGCCAAGTTAGCCATACCTAGTCCCATTTACATGCTAAATAGCGAGGAAAAGAAGATTTTGTGTCATTTCTTGAAAAATATCAAAGTTCCGGATGGATATTCTTCAAATGTAGCTAGATGTGTGAACATTAATGAGCGTAAGATTTTTGGATTGAAGAGCCATGACTGCCATATTCTTTTGGAGTGCTTTCTTCCACTTGCATTGCGTGGGCTTTTACCTGAACATGTTCGCAATCCATTGATTGAGTTGTGCATTTTCTTTAAAGAATTATGTTCTAAAATTTTGACAGTAGAAAAGTTGAATCAGATTGGGACACAAATTGCTTATACACTTTGCAAGCTAGAAATTATATTTCCTCCATCCTTCTTTGATGTCATGGTTCATTTACCAATTCACTTGGCAAATGAAGCGAAAATTGGTGGGCCAGTGCACTACCGTTGGATGTACCCCATTGAAAGGTACTTCATCATCTTATATCATTATGATATTTAAAATTTGTTATACTTATCAATTGTATTTTCAAAAGCTTAGGTGTAGAGTCAAGGTATATAATTTTTATATATTTTTAGTTTATACAGATGCTTATGCACTTTAAAGACTTATGTGCGTAATCAAGCTCGTCCTGAAGGTTCAATTGCAGAAGGTTATATTGCAAATGAATGCATACTGTTTTGTTCAAGATACTTCTATGGAATTGAGACTAAGTTCAATCGATTAGGACGAAATTGGGATGGTGGTTTAAGTCAGAATTTGGATTGATTGTCTATTTTTAGGCAAGCTGGCCGCCCTATTATAAAAAGTAAATTATCAAGAAAATTAGGTTTGGAAGAATTAAAACAAGCTCATCTTTATATACTCAAAAATTGTGATGAAGCTCTTCCATTTGTAGATTAAGTATTTTCAATTGTTACTAAATTAATCAAGAGTTCATCTTTATTTTTGTGTCTAATGCATAAATTTGCTGTTTCATATATATATATTGTTTATATATATGTGTAGGAAGCATAAGTTAGAAATTGAAAGCAGAGATATAAGGAATGTTGAACAACAACATAATCAAGAGTTTGTTAGATAGTTTGAAAATTGTGTAAGTATCATATCTTTAAAGACTACTTATATATGATGATTAATTATATGTGTACTATAAGTTGTTTATATATATATATATATATATATATATATATGTGTGTGTGTGTGTGTGTGTGTGTGTGTGTGTATGTTACACAATTATACAATGAAGGAAGTGATCAAGTGACAGAGCATCTTTTCAATTTAGCTCGTAATCCAACACGAGAAGCAATATGTCACAAATGATTCTTTGTGGATGGTTTTGTGTTTCGAACAAAAGAATGTGATGATCATAGGAAAACTCAAGGTAGTGGAATTGTGGTAAAGGGAGATGCTGATAAAGAGTACTATGGACTCTTAGACTATATTGTTCAATTATCTTACATAGGAGATAATAAGATTGTTCTCTTCAAATGTTTGTGGTGGGATGTAGACAACTATGGCAAAGGTTTTAAGGTAGATGAACATGCGATAACAATTGTGAATACAGGATGGAGATTAAACACAAATGAACCATTTTTTATGGCATGTCAATCTAACCAAGTATTCTACATTGAAAATATAAATAATTCCAAGTGGTTGTGTGTGGTAAAGGTAGCACCTCAAGACTATTTTGATATCCCCATAGTTGAAGATACGGAAGATGATGAAGAAATAGAAGTACTTGACCCAGAACCATTCCAACATATGTCTCAAAATATTGACAGACCATTAAATGTTCAATTGTGTGACACAGAAATTGGCTCATCATGGAGTAGAAAGGAGAACTTAAGTAATGCTCCTGATATGGATGAGGAAGATAGAAATCTAGGCTAATAGGTAAGATGCAATTAAATTTTGCTTGCTGTCAAATATTTAAGGGTTTATATAATGTGATTTATATAATTTGACATTTATATCTAATCTTCATCAATTCTTTTTGTCTAGCCATTATAGGATTGGTTTAACATGGCTGGAAATAGAAACAACATTGTTGGTGTTGGTTTAAGGAAAAATGCAGGAGTTCAAAAACATGTATCAAGTGGAAATAGAGTTGTGAGAAGGACATCATTAATTCAGCACCAACATTCTAGAAAATAATCCAATTTGGGAAGAAGAAGTAGTAATCAAGATGTTATTGAATGCAACAATGATGGGTGTAATACTATTTATATACTATTTTTTCCACTTTATAGATTTTACTGAATTCTCTAGTTTGTATCCACATTATAGGTTCATATGGTGTTTAGCCAAGAAGGCGAGGCCCTACTCGTAATCTTCAATTGTCTAAGATGTCATTTGGAAGAAGACTTGACATCACATGGAGAATGAATCGTCCTGTAGGTCCAAATTCCAATTTATTCAAATCCAGATGCACAACTTTGGTTAGAGATGTGGAGAATGCATCACTAAAAGTGAATGAATGGGCTGAAATTTCTTCTGACAAAAAACAAAAAATGTTCAACCTTATTATTGTTATAACTTTGAACCTAGAAAACTTTTAAGATTGGCTTATATTATTATCATGTTCATTTTGACTTATTTACATAAGATATTTTATTTTATTAACTCTTTTAAAGCTTCATTTTAAAGTTGAAGGACGCTAAGAACTTGTGTGGGCACAAATGAATAGATCATACAGGAACCACCGCCATTATTTGAAGAAGAAATACTATGATATCTATAAAGATGCTGAAGAAGCTTGTGCTAATGTACCACTAGAAGTAGAGAAAGAAGAATGAGAGTTTCTTGTGAATATGTGGAATTTAGATAGTTGGCTGGTTAGTAAGAAAATTTTTAATTTATTTTTACTATGGGTTAACTATTATAAATTTATGTGAACTTGCTATTTCAAAAAATGAGTAATCAAAACAAGACTAATCGAGCAACCAATACTATTTTTCACACAACTTGATCAAAAAGTGTTCAACAAAGAGCTGATGAAGAGGTAATACATACATATATGTATTTGTCTGAACTCTGTGTGAGATCATCTTCTAATTTCATAATTATTGTTTCTATACAATAATAGAAGAAAAAGACTGGACAAGAAATTGGACGTGTTCGATTATGGGAAATCACACACACAAGTTCTATTGGTGAGGCTATTAATGAAGAATCACAAGAGAAACTTGTAAGTTTCTTTAATTTAACAATGCAGCTCTATGTAAATATCATATATAAGTGTTCTTCATTTAATATATCATATCCATAATTTTTTCTTTTCTATATTATATGTTTGAAATATAGGATCAACTTAGAAACATTGCATCTCAAGTAGAACAAGGCTCTTTAGACATTAATGAGAATGAAATATTTACAGAAGTTTTTGGGCCTAAAAGACATGGCTGAGTTCGAGGTTATGGAGCTGGTGTGACTCCTACACAATTGTGGGGAGGAAAATCAGCACTTGTTTGTGAACTTGAGAGGCGTCTTGAAGAATCTGAAAGAGATCGTGAATCTTCAAATGCAAGAGTACAAACACTAGAGGAAAAAGTGAACCATTTGCAAGACTTGTTGACAAATTTTTTGGGTGGAAGGATACCTCAAATTCAAACTGATTCCAGCAATTTTGGCAGTTCTAATTCGCCTAGAGATTCTGTAAGCATTTTGTCTTAGGATCTTTAATTATAATAGTTTGTTGGGTACTGGAACTTCCTTTCTCTTTGACATTATATCTAGTCATTGATTAAGGTTTTGGAATAAATTGAACATCCAACTAATTATTTTTTAACACAACTTTAGTTAGAAGAACCATTTCAATTTTTCTTCTCAAGTTTCAATTTTCTTTACTTTGTCATTGCCTGTTTGACTTCATTATAATGTTTCCTCATTTTAGAGATAGCCACTATATCATAGTTTAGAGGGAATGTTTTTTTGTCCAATCAAAACTTTGAATTGAGGTAGGGGTTTCATTTGATTTATTTTTTCAGGTTGGAGAAGACTAAAGTGAAAGCCATCTTTTAACTTCGAAGAAATTCAACATATGTAATTTGGTGGACTATATGTTGAAGAAAAATTATGAAGGCTTTTTTTGTTTTTGGGCTATCTCACTCTTTTTGCAAATACTAGGATGAACTTGATGAATTTCTATTTGAGATGTAAAATTTTGTAATCAATACACTACTAGCTATTAGTAATTATTTAGTAGACAACATATTTGTCAATAGTATCTTTTGAATTTTGAGAAATATGATTCATGCTTTTATTAATTTTATTTTTTCAAAATATACTTTCAAAAGCGACAGTCAAAAATTGTTGGAAATGACTACATTTGCTTATTTTCGATGGCCATTAATTGTCAAAACAAGTTATAAGTGAAAGGCTAAGGGGAGCCATTTTCGACAGCCAATAACCATCGAAAAATCTATTACACCATTTTTAACGGCCACTAATTGTCGAAAAGACAATTTCTGACAGTATTTTTGCTGACGGGTTCCGACGGTTAAATTGTTGTCGAAATTTCCATTTTCGACGGTTATTTGAGGTTTTTTCAACACTAATGACCCTCAAAGTTGCTTATTTTTCTGGTAGTGCAGGTTCGCCTAGATCTATATAGTCTTTTATGGAATTCACAGCATGAATTCGAATTCCTATTTCTGTCTTGCCATTCCTAAGCAACAACGATTATGCAGTTTGGGTAAGGTTCCATGATGAGACTTTTTACGGCAAGTATATCGGGTTACACAAGTAATATAATAATAAGTAAAGTATCGTTCCCACGAGGATTAAGGCTAGCAATTACCAATTTCACCAATACCAGTTCTATTTGGAAGAGATAACACTTTGGATTGAAGGCAGCCCAAAAATGACTGCTGAAATTATTAAGTAACACAACTCAAATGATTACGTAAATAACTTTTAAAGAACAATTTAAATGTGAGGTTGATGATAAGATTGAGAAAGGTTAGGGGTTGATTTCATTCAGTTGCAAATTCGGTTACTTCATAGACAAAGTAACCTCGGGATCAATATTAAACTACTTACTCTAGTTACAATTCCTTTGTTGTTAGTTTCTTTCCCAATGTGATTGAACCCAATTCCTTGGAGAAACAATCCTCCCTATCCTAATTAACTGTCCAATTCCTTGGCACAATTTAACTAGCCTAGGTGATTAAGCTCTAGGAAATTAATTTAAGACCACCTAAACTAAGTTATCTATTCCTAGACTAACTCAATTTAGGATAGAATTCATAGAGCACATTCGGATCTTACTATTCCTAGCATCGAAACGAATCTTTAACTATTCAAATGGAGGCCAGTCATTTAAATGCATTAATAACAATAAATTACATTCAACAAGAAGAATTGTACTAGAACAAGTTCATTCAATCTTGAAACCTCATTACAACTAAATTACATCAAACCCCTAACACTAAGAGTTTAGCTACTCATGACTGAATTTAATAACATTAAGCAGATAAAATTCAACATAAGAAAGGTAGATTAAAAGAAACTAGATGTCGATCGAGTCGCAATTGCTCCTCTGTGCTCTAGCTCCAATCCTCCTTTTCTTTCCAAGTACGGCCTCCTTAATCCCATGCATCAGATTTCCTTTTATGCTTGTGCAGAATTAGGTCTTCTAGTCAGAAATAGCTCGAACACGGCTCTGACACAGCCGTGTTCTATTTCTGGACCTGACCGTGTCACTTATGGTGCTTTCCTGGTCATTGAACACGGGACCAAACACGGCCGTGTTCTTCTCTGGTCCCAGCCCGTATTCCTCAGACATGGCCCGTGTTCTTCTTGCTTTGGGCGTGTGCTTTCTTTGTAGACTCTGCCTATTCAACACGCCCTCACACACGGCCGTGTCTGTTATGATCTTGGCCGTGTTTGTCTCCAGACCTGGTCAGTGTTCTCTTGGACCCTCTGCTTAATCAACACGGCCTTGCACACGGCCGTGTCTATTATTGTCTGAGGCCGTGTTTGTCCATAAACTTGAGCAGCAACTTCTGGATGTTAGACACGGGGGAAACACGGCCGTGCTTGTGCCTGTGTCTTTATGAAAACTCTGTATGACCCTGGTTTCCTTGCCATTTGCTTCATGGATTGCTTCCTACTTCTTTCTTATTCCTGATTCAACATCTTGGTACCTGTCAACACCAATTCATGGATTAAATACCATGTTTAATGAGGATTTGCTAACAATGCAGATAAGAATTCAGTATTAAACATGGTTTTATAGTCCTAAAAGACAAGTATCAAATTCCCCCACACTTGAACATTTGCTTGTCCTCAAGCAATTTAAACTAGAACATGTTCCTCAAGTGCTCTCTATGGATAGACAATTCCATTTCTACAGAAATTTATGCAAGGCACCCTACCATGATCAGCTACATTATTCAGTTCCTACTTTGGTTTATGGATTCAGTTATTGCATAAATGTTTGCCTTAGCTACACTTTCAGTATCTAGAGAGAATTACCCTGTGCTTATTATGCTGTTCTAATCATAGACAAGAATACAAATACTTCTAAGCTAAAACTCAAGTCCAAATATAATTTTTTTTTTTGCTTTTCTTTCACAGTTATGGGTTCTAGGATGTGGTGTCCGGTCATTGCCTGCGACCCACATTCAACTAGTAATGCTTCATTGGCATACTCATATCCTTCTCAGTTTAAGGCACAGAAGGTAGAGGAGCAGAGCCCCACTATGCTCACTATTTTTTTTTTTTTTCAATTTTGCAACAACAAGAAACCATTTTTCAGTTCAGCACAAGGTATTCTAACTACATACTTTAAGTTTAGCAAGTAAAAACTGACTTCCAGAACTCCTAAGTCCATTACACTTCAAAAGTTACTTCCTAATGTAGCAAGCCTCAAAGTAGCATACTAAGCATAAAAAGACTTAAGTAACAATTTAAAAACAAGTCATCCAGGAGATTCCAGAGGCACAATGTTCCCATTCCATATGCTAGAGGACTCAAATGCATATACCTACACTAGTCTTATAAAAAGCTACCCCCCCCCACACTTAAATCAGGCATTGTCTATAATGAATGGCTAGATAGATAGGAGAAAGAATACTCCCTGAGATGTGACAGTCCTGAATGGGCCAATAAACGGTGCGTCAAGGTCAGTCGAGCATAATCAGGGCCTGCAAGGAAGATAGACATCTTGACCAGTGCACATGTAAGGGGTGAATGCAAAAACAGAATCCAACATAAATGAAAATAGAAATTGATGAAAAAGACTGAAATGGAGAAAACATTCTAAACTACTCCCTTGATGGTGCTTCAGAAGGTTGGTCGGTTGGTGGTGGAGAGTCAGATCGTGGGGGTCGGGAGGAGGTGCGTGGTGGACGAATCTGTTCTACCACCGAGGTGATGTCGGTATCGTCCGCTGGATCTTGAAAGGTAGGCGGATGAGGTGGCGGTGGAGGCTGGAGTCCCAAGGACTGACACATCATTTGAAGAGTGGATTGAACCCACTGGTGATGTGCCAGCTGATAGGACATCCACTGATGCCTATGATGACGCTCCCGGTGGTTGTCCAATATCAGACGGTTTACTTGTTTTCTTGTGCCATTGACCTCAACTTCTATCCGAGCCAACTGCCTTTCGAGGGCTGTTGGTTTCCTGTCTTCCTCATCTGCCGAAGTGGACGGGAAACCATGCTCTGGATGTGACGGTGAAGGTGCAGACATGCTTGGCCTTGTCGTCAGTTATTCTTCATGCTGGGGTGTATCGCTCACCGGGGCCTCCGGGGCATCCATTTCTGGCTCCTCAGGTGGTGGACGACCAGGTACAGCTCATGGTGGAGCACCGGCTAGGGTAAAGTAAGTGCCCTGGGCGTCAGTGCGGTGCTTCACCATCCCCATTGCCTTCAGGGTATCCATTCCCAGCGGCACCGATCGACAAGCAACCGTGAGGGTGGACTCGTCACCCAAAACTTCCAAGTGGCGAGCGAGGTGGGTGATGACAGAACCTCTGCCTATGGCTCCAAAGTTGCCTCGCTAGAGATAACCCTTGATTAACTGGATGAAGGCATAGCCGAGGTGGCAGAGTTTCCTCTCTCGGATGCATCAGAGGAAGAATAAGTCCTTCTTGCTGACCACTTCGGTGCTCTTCCGTCGGGCATTAAGTGAATGGACCAGCAGCTTGTGAATGACTCGAAGAGCTGGTGAGCGAAGAGTGGATGCCTTTGACCGCTTGGCCTCGTAAACCATTTCTGTGCTCACTTCTCTCCAGTAGGTGCCATGTTCTTCATCGATGAACGACCAGTCGAGTTTGTAGCCAGTGTAGACAAACCTTTCAGGTGCAAGCTCCGCTGCTGTGGTGAATTCCTCGAGACTCATATTATGCATGAACGAGCCAAGGCAGAACCGAATTGTATTTGGCTCATTCCATGTGGTGCTCGAAGTGGTGAAGTTGGCATTAACCTCCACTGTGGCCAGGAATTCCAGCATGAGTTCTTTGTAAATGGGCTCCTGAAGCTCAAAGATGGTGGCCCAAGGGTTGCTACTAAGGAGCTGCCTCACTTCTTGGTCAAGCCCCAATTCTTGCAGCACAAGCCACACTGGGTATCGGCTTGGTTCATAGGATTTGGTGGAGAGTTTGGCCAATCTCTCCTTATGCTCCACACCTTGAAAACGGAGGAAGGGGTGGACAGACGTGTCAGTGGCCCCTGATCTCCTCTTCTTAGCTGGAGGAGATGGTGACTCCGGAGGGTTGGGACAATTCTTCCTTGTTTGCAAATTCTCCCAGCGGGGTTGTGCGTCATCAGTGCGCTTTGTCATGCTGGTGTCCTGCAAAAGAAAATTCAATAAGTGAGTCCCTAAGCATGGACAACTGTGTACACAAAAAATTGGCACCACATCAGCAGAAAATGCATGCATATTCCAGTTGAACTATTTCCAAGCAATTGGACAGTCTATTACTAGCAAATCACATCCTAACAATTAACCAGAGACAGTTTCTTAGCAAGGATTTATTTTCTGGTTATAGCACGACATAATTTAGCATTCATTCCTACAATGCTTGACAAGAAAACCATAGGAATTGAACATCCATGTACAATTTTGACAATCTCATTCAGGTTCCATTACCGCAAAAATAAAAATCAATGACAATGTCTACAGTGAATGTCCATATTGATGCTAAATCAGAACAAGTCATAGAAATTCAATTTCCACAATGTCTGAAAAGAGAAATCAGAAGAACTCCTACAAGTTCCTCTAATTATCAATCCATAGTGGCAACATGTACAGCAGAATACAATTCAGTAAATTCCAACAGTAAGCATATGGTATAGCAGAATGTAGCAGGTATTCTAGCATCACTTTCAGCAATATCAATGGGAGTTGTAAGAAAATTGAACAAATTCCTCAGCATACAGATTTCCTAAAATTGATAATAAACCCCACATTTCCACATTCATCCTACAGTTAACACTCCCACATTCCCCCACACTTAAAGCAAGTAATCCTTGGCAAAACATTCAATCAATATGCAGAAATAATCGACTAAAATGAGGAATGAACACATACATGTGGGTGAAGCAAAGAACAATCTGAAATTGCAAGAGACTACTGAACTGTGTGTGCTGATGTGGTGAAATGGGGCAATGTGGTTAAGCAAGGAGTTTGGTGGTTTAATGGAATGGGATTAGCCGGAAATGGGTGTAAGATTGCTGGATCAGTTAGGGATTTGAGAGAGAATGAGAAGAAGAGGGATTTTTCTGAAGTGATGAAATGGCCTGTGACCTGGATTTTTAAAGTTTCTGAGTGACACGCCCACAACACGGCCGTGTGCTATGGGTGTGTTGTGCTTAAGGGGGAGACACGAGATTGAACACGTGGGGTGTTTAAGTGACACGGGGGTGATGTTTAAGTGACACGGGGTACTTCCCCGTGTCTTAGACCGTGTTCAATGAGGAGTTATTTCTTTTAAGTGACACGGCCTAAACACGGGCGCATCAGTGACCGTGTTCATGACTTGGCAAAATTAAATACTTACCTGAGACAACACATGGCTGTGTCGTTTGGTGGTTAGCTCTGGGTAAGTGACACGGCATTGAACATGGGCGTGTTACCTCCCGTGTCTTCCTGGTGGATTCCTATGAGGTTTGCATGCTCCCTGCCACGGCCATGTGTGTACCCGTGTATCTCCTCTTAGCTCTCTGGATGGCGAACGCTGGTAAAGGCACGACCGTGTTCCAGGCCGTGTAATCTCTCTGAACTCTCTACCTTCTTCACACGAGTCATGACATGGTCGTGTTCTCCCCTGATATGCCAAAAACGAAACTTGAGTGAACCAAAGTGACAAGAATGAAAATAAAAACAAAGACATAGTGAAATCAACTGAAAACAATTAAAGACAAAGGGTTAAAAACTTGGGTTGCCTCCCAAGAAGCGCTTAATTTAAAGTCCTAAGCCGAACTATCTATGTAATCATGCTGGTACAGTGAGGACCATTGAAGAGATTTGGTGTTTAACCCCATCTCCCCAGTAATGCTTAAGTCATTACCCATTAACCTTGAAACTCCTTTGATGAGCTGCCGAGACTCCTTAAATTAGTTAAAGTTTAAGGTCGGTTACCTAAGCTACTTGTAGCATAAGGCAGCCCTAAGTCGAACCTAAGGATTGTTCTATTTAGTGAATCATATTAAGAACCATATCAACAGGGGGTTTTGTTTGTTCAAGTGTTTGACAGAAATTAATTGTAAGTAGTAAAGTTTTAGGGAAAACAACCAATTCAAGTCTTAACTGATTCTGATTTTAGTCCATCCTTGATTTTTAAGGATCCATTTAATTATTAACCATGTTCTTGGCCTTTAAAACATATCAAGAAGCCTCTCAATGTTCTATGGATGTCCACTGGTTAAACAACCAGAATTTGGTTCAACAGGAGACTAAATGAATTAAGCAAACATTCAAGTCCAGTTTAACCTAAGTCTAGAATCCAGCCAAGGTAATTAATCCGTCCAAGCTTAGAACCATTAATTAACCATACAATCATCTTTTATCACATGCAAACATAATATGAAAATCTAAATCCGAATTAAGCAATTCAAACAGACTATTTCAGAGGATTGAAAGAACTTGATTAACAACTAAATGAATAACAACAACATATAATCTCAAAACCAATAATCAAAACAGCCAAAACCTGGATTGATTTGATGAATTAGCCCTCCATGAACAAGAGAAGCCAAGTTCTTACAAAATATCTAGAGAGAAAACTTAAAGACTAAGGAAAGTTCAAAAGCTGTCTAAAATATCTAAATGACTTGATATGAATTTTGGCTGCCCCTTTGTGCTGATATAGACCTCCAAAATTACATGCACACCTAAATTACCCTTAGGGAACACTTGTTCCCATGGGCCTTAGCTTTAATTGGGCTTTGGTTTGAGCTCATTTGGACTTGTCATGAGGAAGTTAGACCCATTTAAGTGCCAATAGGTGTCTGGAACCATCAGCCAACTTAGACCACAAATAAGACCATCTTCAATATAAAATATGATGAACCAGTCTTCATAATAATTGATGCTCTGTCTGTTAGCTTTCTAATGGTACAGTTTCAAGTCCATATGACATACACAGCTCAAGTTATGGCCCAAACACTGCATGTAGGTCAGGATCCTGCGACAGCATGTCTTCTCTGGCTTCCAGGCTGCATATGACCTTCTGGACGTCCGAATTGGCTTTGGAGCCCTAAAAGAAAGTTGTAGAAAATTTTCTTAGCTTTCCTACAAGGTATGACTCGGAATTTTTAAACATCCAGAACGCAAGATATGCATGAAACACAGAGACAGCATAAAATGCTCAGTATTGCTAGAAATTGCAATTAGGCACAAATGGATCCAAGGTCATCAAATGAGATCCAAGTCTACTCAATTCAGCCCAAAAGAGGTTTAAAAGACTAAGTATGAGGGATAACTATTGTATAAAAAGTGTGTTCATCAAATTCCCCTACACTTAGCTTTTGCACGTCTCGGGCAAACTACAATTCCAAAACTAAGAAAAGCAAGAACAAGGAAACAAAAACAAATTTAAAAACTAAAGGATCACTTCCCAATGATATTTAAGATATGTAGAAGTTCATACCACAAGTAAGATGAGAAATTAAAGATTCAAGGAAGTCACAGCATTCATGAAATAAAATTTCTTCTCATCCAACATCAACAAACAAGGTAACTTCAATTGGAAAGCATAAGTCAAGAATGATAGATCCTCACAAGATATACTCTTACTCTCAATCCCTCAAGTGTTTAGAAATTAGGTACTTTACTCAATCAAACTCATGAAGAGATGCACTACCATAAGCTTGCTTATCTTCTACTTCTCCACTACTCAAACAAATGCACACACAAATCAAGAGGACTTTATTTAAGGTTGTAATAAGGTCAAGGTAAAGGTAAAGGAATGAATCAAAATGGATATCACAAGGTAAAAACTCAAAGAGAATAAAAGAACATTGGAGAGGAACTCAAATGACAAGCATTAAATTCCAAGTGTGTAAAGCATATTCTCCTTCCTTTGCGCATATTCTTTCCTTTTCTTTTCCTTTTCCTTTTTCACAATTCAGATTTTTTTTTTTTTCAGAACCAATTGGCTCTTTTGTTCTTTCTTTCTTTCTTTCACATAATACTTTGCACATTAGAATTCACAACCTCCACACTTGTACTATTAATTATCCACAAGCATAAGAGCTCCTCCAAGACAATGAACCAATGCTCTCCCATTCCCTAAGGTAAGGTAACAACATGGTATTTTGTACATAGGCATATAATGAGCTAAGATCAAAGATAGGCAAATAGGCTCAATGGGGGTAATCAAAGGGAAATAATACAAGGTTGGCTATTTGGCAAAGTGGCTAAATCAAGAAAGAATGCCTCAATCATGTTCATGTATGCAAATGAAAATGTAGCCTCAAAAAGAATCAAGCAAGTTCTAGAGTTAACAAATTCCATGAGTGAAATCACACAAGAAGGAAAAAGAATGGCACAAATGCCAAATCCATTCATCAAAAGGCTCAAAACTCACAAGGCATGTATCTATCAAACTTAATCATCAATCCAACATCTAAAACCAAGCATGTGAAATTAAGGATGGAAAACAAGTTATTCAATCATGCTATGAACCTTGAAATGTAATTACTTTAAACTTACAACTTTACAAATTCTATAACATCATTGGAGGGTAATTAAAACAGAAAAATGACAACAAAAATAGAAAAAATAGTAAGAACAGAAACAACTAAACCAATCAACTAATCAACTAATCAACTAAACTAATCAACTAATAAACTAAACAGAAAACAATAAAGTAACTAAACTATACAGAAATCCCTCCCCCACACTTAAATTTTACATTGTCCTCAATGTAAAAACTTCAAAAAGTAGCAACAGATGACAATTAATAGCAAGTAATCACATAAGGACAAGTAAAGTAAAAGAAAGAGAAGAAACATCCTTATCAGGGGAGGTAGATGGCATCTTGCAAGTGGACCTCCTCCACTATGTCCTCCTGAGCGCCCTCATAAAATGGCTTGAGGCGATGCCCATTCACCTTGAAAGCCTTGCTGGTGGACTCACTCGCTATCTCCACTGTACCATAAGGAAAAACCTTGGTGACAACAAACGGACCAAGCCACCGAGAACGGAGCTTGCCAGACATGAGCTTTAAGCGAGAGTTATACAAGAGAACTTTTTGGCCAGTAAAGAACTCCTTCCTCAACACCATGTTATCATGAAACCGCTTGGTCTTTTCCTTGTAAAGGCGGGAGCTCTCATAAGCATCCAAATGAAGCTCCTCAAGCTCTTGGAGGTGAAGCTTTCTCTGGGACCCGGCTTGGCTCAAATCAAGGTTGCACTGCTTGACTGCCCAATAGGCCTTGTGCTCAAGCTCCACTGGAAGGTGGCAGGCTTTGCCAAAAACTATCCAGTAGGGAGACATCCCAATAGGTGTCTTGAAAGCAGTCCGGTATGCCCACAGAGCATCCTCGAATCGAAAACTCCAGTCCTTCCGATTAGGTTGGATAGTCTTCTCCAAGATACGTTTGATCTCCCTGTTGGAGACTTCAACTTGCCCATTGGTCTGAGGGTGGTAAGGGGTCGAAACCTTATGCATGACACCATATTTCTTCATTACAGCTGCCATGGTCCGGTTGCAGAAATGTGAACCCTGATCACTGATGATGGCCCTAGGAATGCCAAATCTGCAGAAAATGTTTGATCTAACAAAATTCACAACAACTTTAGAATCATCAGGACGGGTGGCTTTCGCCTCCACCCATTTAGACACGTAATCCACAGCAAGTAAGATGTAAACAAAACCGAAAGAAACAGGAAAAGGCCCCATAAAATCAATACCCCTGACATAAAAAATCTCACAAAATAGCAAAGGTTGCTGGGGCATCGCATGCCTATGGGAAATATTCCCGATTCTCTGACATTGTTCACAAGATTTACAAAATATATGTGCATCCCTAAATAAAGTGACCCAATACAATCCAGAGTCTAAGACCTTCCTAGTCGTACATTGAGGACCAAAATGTCCACCACATGCAAAGGTATGGCAAAAGCTAAGAACAAACTGAAACTCATTATCAGGCACACATCTCCTAATGATTTGATCACTACAAAATTTTCAGAGATAGGGATCATCCCACATATAATATTTCGCCTCACTCTTTAAATTGTCTATTTGGGCACGTGTGAGGTGTGAGGGCAAAGCATGGGCAGCTAGATAATTGACAAGATCTGCATACCATGGAAACTCACCATGCAGCCCTAACAGCTGCTCGTCAGGAAAGGAATCCTGAATGGGCAGTGGAACAGGATCTCGCTCTATGCGGCTCAGGTGATCAGCAACCAGGTTCTCTGCTCCACTCTTGTCTCGGATTTCCACATCAAACTCTTGAAGCAGCAGCATCCACCTAATCAGCCATGGCTTGGCATCCGGTTTCTTCAAGAGATACTTCAGAGCTGTATGATCTGAAAACACCACAACCTTAGAATCTATCAAATAAGACCTGAACTTATCTAATGCAAAAACAATAGATAAAAGTTCTTTTTCAGTGGTTGTGTAGTTTGCTTGAGCAACATCCAGAGTTCTTGAAGCATAGTAAACCACATGGGGAACTTTGGCCACTCGCTGCGCCAAGACAGCTCCCAAGGCATAGTTCGAAGCGTCGCACATCAGCTCGAATGGGAGTGTCCAATCAGGTGGCTGGATGACAGGGGTACTGGTGAGAGCTAGCTTCAGATGGTTGAAAGCTTCCTTGCACTTGTAATCAAACAGAAACTCCACATCTTTCTGCAGAAGGCTAGACAGCGGGATGGCTATCTTGCTGAAGTCTCTGATAAAGCGCCGGTAGAAACCTGCATGTCCAAGGAATGACCGCACTTCCCGCACGCATGTGGGGTAAGATAAAGCAGTAATGACATTTATTTTAGTAGGATCTACCTCAAGCCCCTTTCTAGATACTACATGGCCTAAAACTATACCTTGCTCTACCATGAAATGACACTTTTCAAAATTTAAGACAATGTTAGTCTCAATGCAGCGATGTAGTACTCTAGCTAAGCTACTCAGACAGTCATCAAAAGAAAAACCATAAACAGTAAAATTATCCATAAACACCTCCATATACTTCTCTAAAAAATCAGAGAATATACTTACCATGCACCTCTGGAAGGTACCAGGGGCATTGCAAAGGCCGAAAGGCATCCGCCGGTAAGCAAATGTGCCGAAGGGACATGTAAAAGTGGTCTTCTCTTGATCCTCCGGTGCTATATGAATCTGGAAGTACCCAGTGTAGCCATCCAGGAAGCAGTAATGCGATTTCCCAGCTAACCGCTCCAGCATTTGATCGATGAACGGCAGGGGGTAATGATCCTTCCTGGTGGCTTGATTGAGCCTCCTGTAATCAATGCAGACCCGCCAACTGTTATGCACTCGGGTAGGTAGCAACTCGTTGTTCTGGTTGGCCACCACTGTAACCCCGAATTTTTTCTGGACGACCTGCACTGGGCTCACCCAAGTGCTGTCAGATATAGGATAAATGATGCTAGCTTGCAGAAGCTTGGTCACCTCCTTCTTTACCACGTCCAGGATGAGAGGGTTTAATCGCCTCTGGGGTTGCAGCACTGGTTTAGCGCCATCTTCAAGTAATATGCGATGCATGCATGTAGATGGACTAATGCCAGGAATATTTGCTAACGTCCAGCCAATGGCTTGCTTATGCTCTCGCAGAATGCGCAGCAATCTTTCCTCTTGCTCAGGAAGTAAATTGTTAGCCACAATTACTGGAAGCTGCTCTGTAGATGCCAAATACGCATACTTCAGATGCTTAGGCAGAGGCTTCAGCTCTAACTTGGGTGGCTGCATTGCAGAGGGCAGAAATCTGGGTAGCTGAATGTCAATATCTGCAGACTGAATCTCCTCCTGAACAGTAGCTACTGCCAGCTCTGGGGAACTAGAGTCATCATCACGTAAAAAGGTGAAGATCTCAGCACAAATAGCACAGTTAGAATCACCGTCACAATCAGTACAAGATTGGCACTGAATAGAATCATCAAAACCAGCCAAATCAGGTAAATCAGCACACATATGACGGTAAACATCCTCAACCAAATCATCAATCACATCAATGTGAAAAATAACATACTCATTCATGGGATGCTTTATAGCATAAAAAATGTTGAACTGCACAACAGAATCGCCAAACTCCATGGATAGAGTTCCCGCATACACATCAATCTTGGTCTGCGCAGTCTTGAGGAATGGTCTGCCCAGAATGAGTGGAGCCTTGCTGGATTTTGACTATCCCTCCATCTCCAGAATGTAGAAATCTGTTGGAAAGATCAGCTCATCATCTCTGACCAATACATCTTCAATTAATCTAGCTGGATAAACACTGCTCCTGTTGGCTAACTATATCACAACTCCTGTGACATTCAAGGGTCCAAGCCCAAGGGAACTGAAAATAGACATAGGCATGACATTGATAGAAGCGCCTAGATCTAGCATGGCATGCTCGAACTTGGAATTGCCTATAACACAGGGGATTGTGAAATTTCCTGGATCCTTGCACTTCTGGGGCAGAGGCTGAATAAGGGCTGAGACATTCTGACTCATGCTAATCCGCTCATTGCCCTTCAGCCTCCTCCTCTGGGTGCACAATTCCTTGAGAA
>QAOA01000473.1:105654-161863 GCA_003255065.1 Cercis canadensis
TTTCTAGATACTACATGGCCTAAAACTATACCTTGCTCTACCATGAAATGACACTTTTCAAAATTTAAGACAATGTTAGTCTCAATGCAGCGATGTAGTACTCTAGCTAAGCTACTCAGACAGTCATCAAAAGAAAAACCATAAACAGTAAAATTATCCATAAACACCTCCATATACTTCTCTAAAAAATCAGAGAATATACTTACCATGCACCTCTGGAAGGTACCAGGGGCATTGCAAAGGCCGAAAGGCATCCGCCGGTAAGCAAATGTGCCGAAGGGACATGTAAAAGTGGTCTTCTCTTGATCCTCCGGTGCTATATGAATCTGGAAGTACCCAGTGTAGCCATCCAGGAAGCAGTAATGCGATTTCCCAGCTAACCGCTCCAGCATTTGATCGATGAATGGCAGGGGGTAATGATCCTTCCTGGTGGCTTGATTGAGCCTCCTGTAATCAATGCAGACCCGCCAACTGTTATGCACTCGGGTAGGTAGCAACTCGTTGTTCTGGTTGGCCACCACTGTAACCCCGAATTTTTTCTGGACGACCTGCACTGGGCTCACCCAAGTGCTGTCAGATATAGGATAAATGATGCTAGCTTGCAGAAGCTTGGTCACCTCCTTCTTTACCACGTCCAGGATGAGAGGGTTTAATCGCCTCTGGGGTTGCAGCACTGGTTTAGCGCCATCTTCAAGTAATATGCGATGCATGCATGTAGATGGACTAATGCCAGGAATATTTGCTAACGTCCAGCCAATGGCTTGCTTATGCTCTCGCAGAATGCGCAGCAATCTTTCCTCTTGCTCAGGAAGTAAATTGTTAGCCACAATTACTGGAAGCTGCTCTGTAGATGCCAAATACGCATACTTCAGATGCTTAGGCAGAGGCTTCAGCTCTAACTTGGGTGGCTGCATTGCAGAGGGCAGAAATCTGGGTAGCTGAATGTCAATATCTGCAGACTGAATCTCCTCCTGAACAGTAGCTACTGCCAGCTCTGGGGAACTAGAGTCATCATCACGTAAAAAGGTGGAGATCTCAGCACAAATAGCACAGTTAGAATCACCGTCACAATCAGTACAAGATTGGCACTGAATAGAATCATCAAAACCAGCCAAATCAGGTAAATCAGCACACATATGACGGTAAACATCCTCAACCAAATCATCAATCACATCAATGTGAAAAATAACATACTCATTCATGGGATGCTTTATAGCATAAAAAATGTTGAACTGCACAACAGAATCGCCAAACTCCATGGATAGAGTTCCCGCATACACATCAATCTTGGTCTGCGCAGTCTTGAGGAATGGTCTGCCCAGAATGAGTGGAGCCTTGCTGGATTTTGACTATCCCTCCATCTCCAGAATGTAGAAATCTGTTGGAAAGATCAGCTCATCATCTCTGACCAATACATCTTCAATTAATCTAGCTGGATAAACACTGCTCCTGTTGGCTAACTATATCACAACTCCTGTGACATTCAAGGGTCCAAGCCCAAGGGAACTGAAAATAGACATAGGCATGACATTGATAGAAGCGCCTAGATCTAGCATGGCATGCTCGAACTTGGAATTGCCTATAACACAGGGGATTGTGAAATTTCCTGGATCCTTGCACTTCTGGGGCAGAGGCTGAATAAGGGCTGAGACATTCTGACTCATGCTAATCCGCTCATTGCCCTTCAGCCTCCTCCTCTGGGTGCACAATTCCTTGAGAATTTTGACATATTTAGGAATTTGCTTGATAGCATCCAGCAAGGGAATGTTAACTTCCACCTTCCTGAACATCTCCAGAAGCTCTCTATCCTTCTCTGCCTCATCTGTCTTCTTGGAAAGAGTAACTCTCTGTGGAAAGGGAAGAGCTATTGCAGGCAGCTTGCTTTCAGGTGCAAGGTTGATTGGCTCAGGAACTGCGTTCTCTGCTGGTTGGGACTCACTTGCAGGTTGAGGCGCGGCTGGCTCTTGCAAGGATTTGCCAGACCTCAATGTGATAGCACTCACATTACTCCCATTTGGATTGGGAATTGTCTGTGAAGGGAGCTTGCCAGAACCCTTAGACTGCAACTGGCTAACTGATGATGCCAATTGCCCAATCTGCGTTTCCAAATTCTGCATGGTGGACTCTGCCCTCTCCTGGAACTGGATGTTGCTGGTGGTCATCTGCTTCACCAAATTTTCCAATGAAGGCTCAGGTTTGGATGTTGACGGGTTGGCTGGTTGCATAGGCTGCTGCTGGAATGGTGGCCTATTTTGTTGAAACTGGCTCTACCTAGCTGGCTGAAATTGGCTATGTTGTGGCCAGGGTTGCCTATACTGCTGCTGCTGTGGCTGTTGTTGGGAGGACTGCTGTTGTGGTGCTGCAGCATTGCCATATCGAAAATTTGGATGATCCCTCCAACCAGGGTTGTAAGTGTTGGAGTACGGATCATATCTAGGCTGCTACTACGATTGGTATGGGGGTCGACCAGGAAAAACACCAGCTGCAGCTACAGAGGGATCCTGCAATCCAGAATCACCATCTTGCAATGTAGGGCATGCGTCTGTAGGATGTGATGGACAAGCACAAATGCCATACAAGCTTGCAGGTTGAGGTGTGGATACTTGTCGCCCCACTGCCAATTGCCTGACCAAGGAGGTCAATTCATCAAGTCTGTGCTCCATTCTTTGTTGGTCAGCAAGTGATACACCAACTTCATTGACTCCCCTGGTGGAATGAATCATCCTGACACCAAACTGCTGGGAATTCTCTGCCATATTAGAAATTAAATCTTTGGCAGCAGCAGGTGTTTTATCCACTAATGCTCCTCCACTAGCAGAATCAATGGTACTTCTATCCGAAGGTGACAAGCCCTCATAGAAATATTGTATCAAAAATTGATCACTTATCTGGTGATGAAGGCAGCTTGAGCACAACTTGGTAAACCTCTCCCAATATTCGTGCAGTGTCTCCCCTGGCAGTTGCCTTATGCCACATATGTCTTTTCGAATGGCAGCAGTTCTGGATGCAGGGAAGAACTTTGCCAGAAATAGCTTCTTCATGTCACTCCAATTTCTGACTGAACCTTGTGACAAGTAAAAGAGCCAGTCTTTAGCTACATCAGCAAGAGAGAAAGGGAATGCCCTTAACTTGATCTGCTATTCAGAGATTCTTTGTGGCCTCATTGTGGAACAAACCACATGGAATTCCTTTAAATGTTTATGAGGATCTTCACCTACAAGACCATGAAACTTTGGCAGCAAGTGTATCAATCCAGATTTCAATTCGAAAGCAGTATCAATTTCAAGATATTGGATCCCTAAAGGTTGGTAAGCAACATCAAGGGTAGCCAATTCCTTAAGAGTTCTGTCTCTAGGTTGCATGTTATTATTATTTCCAGCTCTATTAGCATTATCAGCTCTATCACCCTGATCAACAGGATCAGCAACAGGAATAACAACAGGATCAGCCATGGTTGATCCAAATTATCAGCTGCTCTATGTGCTCTATTAAGTGTATGCAAGGTTCTCTCTATTTCAGGGTCTACTTCAAGCAATACAAAAGGAGAAGACCTATTCATACACCATGCAAACAAGTGGCTAAATGCCTAAACACACCACAATGCACAAAAACACAAAAAAACACACAAAACTGACAGAATTTATCTAAAATCGAAACACACCAAAAACACAAAACAAAGGTAAAAAGACACCAAAATAGGACTAGAAAAGGTATCTAAACATTTTTAAAAAATTTTCTACCACCACAGGACGAAAGGTGGATGAAAATGGAACTAAAAAATCAAATAAAAAATCTTTAAAAAATGAAAAAGTTGTCAAAACAGTGAAATTTGGCTTAAAAAGGCAGACCTCACAATTAACTGTGAATGTTGGTTGTTAGCCCCTTTTCCTTCAACTGACCAAGTTTCAGGTCAATCGGAGCAAAAATTTTGTTCGGAACAATAGAACCGAAAATCACTAAATCAAGCCAAACCGAAGGGAAAACAAGGAAAAATGGAACCAAATTAACATGTTTCACACAAGGGCAACCTAAAACATTGAGGGGAACCTCAAAGCAAGAAAAACAATGGCCATTGGCCTTAAACAGAATGGATACTTGGCCAAAAAGTTATGGAAAAAGTGGCCAAAACCCTAAAAAGAACAAAAACTCAAACACAAGCAGAGTGAATTAGGGGGAAGTTAAAAGTCAATTTTACTACTAATAATATTGATTCAAAGATAGAACTATTCCCCGGCAACGGCGCCAAAATTTGATGAGCTGCCGAGGCTCCTCAAATTAGTTAAAGTTTAAGGTCGGTTACCTAAGCTACTTGTAGCATAAGGCAACCCTAAGTCGAACCTAATGATTGTTCTATTTAGTGAATCATATTAAGAACCATATCAACATGGGAGTTTTTTTTGTTCAAGTGTTTGACAGAAATTAATTGTAAGTGGTAAAGTTTTAGGGAAAACAACCAATCCAAGTCTTAACTGATTCTGATTTTAGTCCATCATTGATTTCCAAGGATCTATTTAATTATTAACCATGTTCTTGGCCTTTAAAACATATCAAGAAGCCTCTCAATGTTCTATGGATGTCCACTGGTTAAGCAACCAGAATTCGGTTCAACAGGAGACTAAATGAATTAAGCAAACATTCAAGTCCAGTTTAACCTAAGTTTAGAATCCAGCCAAGGTAATTAATCTGTCCAAGCTTAGAACCATTAATTAACCATATAATCCTCTTTTATCACATGCAAACAGAATAAGAAAATCCAAATCCGAATTAAGCAATTCAAACAGAACATTTCAGAGGATTGAAAGAACTTGATTAACAACTAAATGAATAACAACAACACATAATCTCAAAACCAATAATCAAAACAGCCAAAGCCTGGGTTGATTTGATGAATTAGCCCTCCATGAACAAGAGAAGCTAAGTTCTTACAAAATATCTAGAGAGAAAACTTAAAGACTAAGGAAAGTTCAAAAGCTGTTTAAAATATCTAAATGACTTAATATGAATTTCGGCTGCCCCTTTGTGCTGATATAGACCTCCAAAATTACATGCACACCCAAATTTCCCTTAGGGCACACTTGTTCCCATGGGCCTTAGCTTTAATTGGGCTTTGGTTTGGGCCCATTTGGACTTGTCATGAGGAAGTTAGGCCCATTTAAGTGCCAATAGGTGTCTGGAACCATCAGCCAACTTCCACCGCAAATAAGACCATCTTCAATATAAAATATGGTGAACCGGTCTTCATAACAATTGAAGCTCTGTCTGTTATCTTTCCAATGGTACCAGTTTCAAGTCCATATGACATCCACAGCTCAAGTTATGGCCCAAACACTGCATGTAGGTCAGGATCCTGCGACAGCATGTCTTCTCTGGCTTCCAGGCTGCATATGACCTTTTGGACATCCGAATTGGCTTTGGAGCCCTAAAAGAAAGTTGTAGAAAATTCTCTCAGATTTCCTACAAGGTATGACTTGGAATTTTAAGACATCCAAAACTTAAGATATGCACGAAACACAGAGACAGCATAAAATGCTCAGTATTGCTGGAAATTGCAATTCGGCACAAATGGATCCAAGGTCTTCAAATGAGGTCCAAGTCTAGTCAATTTAGCCCAAAAGAGGTTTAAAAGACTAAGTATGAGGGATAAATATTGTATAAAAAGTGTGTTCATCATCCTTCCCAACTCCATGTCAGCTACCTCAATAGCTCCGTATGGATAAACTGTCTTGATTACAAATGGTCCGGACCACCTTGATTTCAGCTTCCCTAGGAAGAGTCTCAACCTCGAATTGTATAGCAAGACTTGTTGTCCTGGTTCAAAAGTCCTTTGGACGATTCGCTTATCATGCCATCGCTTTGTCTTTTCTTTGTAAAGCTTGGAACTCTAATAAGCCTTATATCGGAATTCATCCAATTCATGAAGTTGAAGGACCCGTTTCTCCCCTACTGCTGCCAGGTCAAAATAAAGGATCTTAGTGGCCCACCATGCTTTGTGCTCCAATTCTACAGGTAAATGACAAGCCTTGCCATACACTAATTGGTATGGGGACATGCCGAGAGGTGTCTTCAATGTCGTGCGGTATGCCCAAAGAGCATCATCAAGCTTCATGGCCCAATCTTTTCTAGAGGTGCTGACAGTCTTCTCAAGAATCCTCTTCAACTCTCTGTTTGACACTTCAACTTGACCACTGGTTTTTGGATGATATGGAGTTGCTATGCGGTGCCTCACACCATACTTACTCAACAAAGCATCCATTCGCTTGTTGCAGAAGTGAGTGCCCTCATCACTGATCAAAGCTCTTGGAACTCCAAATCTGGAGAATATGTTCTTCTTGAGGAAACTCATAACTACTTGAGCATCATCGGTTCTGGTTGCAGTTGCTTCCACCCATTTAGACACATAGTCGACTGCGACCAGGATGTACTCATTAGAGTATGATGATGGGAAAGGACCCATAAAATCTATTCCCCAAACATCAAATAACTCGACTTCGAGTACTGAATTCAAAGGCATTTCATGCCTCTTAGAGATGTTGCCCGTCCTTTGGCAGCGATCACACATCTTCACATAATCGTAGGCGTCTTTGAAGACAGTTGGCCAGTAGAATCCTGATTGGAGGACTTTTGCACACATCTCCTCAATAATCCGTCATCGCATCTTCGCAGCAAATAAGGCTCATCCCAGACATAAAATTTTGCCTCATGAAGAAACCTCTTCAATTGTTAGGAGTTTAGATCCACAGGTAGGAGCTTAGCAGCCTTAAAGTTGGCAAAGTCAGCATACCAGGGCAGGCTGTGCATTGCAAAGAGCTGTTCGTCTGGGAACTCTTCATTGATGGGTAGGAGTGGAGCTTGGTTCTTCTCTTGTTGCCCAATCTTGGACAAGTGATCAGCTACCACATTGTCCATGTCTTTCTTGTCCTTGATCTTAAGATCAAATTCTTGCAACAGCAAGATCCAACAGATGAGCCTGGGCTTGGATTCATGTTTTGCAAAAAGATACCTAAGAGCTGCATGATCAGTATATACAATAACCTTTGCACCTACTAAATAAGAGCGGAATTTATCAAAAGCAAAAACAATGGCCAATAACTCTTTTTTAGTAGTAGCATAGTTCAATTGAGCAAAATTAAGCACATGGCTTGCATAGTAGATTAGATGCAGTAACTTATTTTTTCTCTGCCCCAACACATCACCTATAGCTATATCACTAGCATCACACATAAGTTTAAAAGGTAAGTCTCAATCAGGTGGGATCACAACAGGGGCAGTGGTCAATTTTTGTTTCAATGTGTTAAAGGCTAACAGACATTCATCATTGAAAACAAAGGTTTCATCCTTAACAAGGAGTTTACACAGGGGTTTAGCAATTTTTGAAAAATCCTGGATGAATCTTCTATAAAAACCAACGTGTCCCAAAAAGCTACGCATCCCTTTGACATTAGTAGGAGGGGGTAATTTTTCAATCACCTCTACTTTAGCCCTATCTACCTCTATCCCCTTGGCAAAAATTTTATGTCCTAAGACAATCCCCTCTCTGACCATAAAATGGCACTTTTCCCAATTTAAAACCAAATTAGTTTCTTTGCATCTCTTTAATACTAATGACAGATTATGCAAGCATATATCATAAAAAGAGCCAAAAACAGAAAAATCATCCATAAAAATCTCTATAAATTTTTCATTCATGTCAGAGAATATGGAAAGCATACACCATTGAAAAGTGGCCGGCGCATTGCACAATCTGAATGACATCCTCCTGTATGCATAAACTCCATAGGGGCAAGTGAAGACGGTCTTTTCCTGATCCTCTGGAGCTATGGCAATCTGGTTGTAGCCCGAGTACCCATCTAGAAAACAATAATGCTCATGACCAGCTAGGCACTCCAGCATTTGGTCTATAAATAGGAGAGGGAAGTGGTCCTTCCTCGTGGTATCATTTAGTTTTTTGTAGTCAATGCACACGCGCCATCCTGTGACCGTTCTAGTGGGAATTAATTCATTTTTCTCATTTATCACCACTGTTGTCCCTTGATGAACACACTTTTTATATAATAGTTATCCCTCATACTTAGTCTTTTAAACCTCTTTTGGGCTGAATTGCATAGACTTAGACCTCATTTCATGACTTTGGATCCATTTATGCTTAATTGCAATTTCCAGCAATACTGGGCATTATATGTTGTCTCTGTGTTTCATGCATATCTTGAGTTCTGGATGTCTAAAAATTCCGAGTCATACCTTGTTGGAAAGCTGAGAGAATTGTCTACAACTTTCTTTCAGGACTCCAAAGCTAATTCGGACGTTCAGAAGGTCATATGCAGCCTGGAATCTAGAGAAGACATGCTGTCGTAGGATCCTGACCTACATGCAGTATTTGGGTCATAACTTGAGTTGTGAATGTCATATGGACCTGAAACTGGTACCATTGGAAAGCTAACAGACAGAGCTTCAATTGATATGAAGACCGGTTCACCATATTTTATGTTGAAGATGGTCTTATTTGCTGTGCAAGTTAGCTGACGGTTCCAGACACCTTTTGCCACTTAAATGGGCCTAACTTCCTCATGACAAGTCCAAATGGGCCCAAACCAAAGCCCAATTGAAGCTAAGGCCCATGGGAACAAGTGTGCCCTAAGGGCAATTTGGGTGTGCATGTAAATTTGGAGGTCTATATCAGCAAGAGGGGGCAGCCGAAATTCAGAATCAAGTCATTAGATATTTTTAGACAGCTTTTCCTCTTTCCTTAGTCTCTAAGTTTTCTCTTAGATATTTTGTAAGAACTCAGCTCTTCTTGTTCATGGAGGGCTAAATCATCATATCAATCCAGGTTTTGCTATTCTGATTATTGATTTTGAGATTATGTGTTGTTGTTCTTCATTTTAGTTGTTAATCAAGTTCTTTCAATCCTCTGAAATATTCTGTTTGAATTGCTTAATTCGGATTGGATTATTCATGTGTTCATATTCTGTTTGCATGTGATAAAAGAGGATTGTATGGTTAATTAATGGTTCTAAGCTTGGACGGATTAATTACCTTGGCTGGATTCAGGACTTAGGTTAAACTGGACTTGAATGTTTGCTTAATTCATTTAGTCCCTTGTTGAACCGAATTCTGGTTGCTTAACCAGTAGACATCCATAGAACATTGAGAGGCTTCTTGATATGTTTTAAAGGCCAAGAACATGATTAATAATTAAGTGGATCCTTGGAAATCAAGGATGAATCAAAATCAGAATTAGTTAAGACTTGGATTGGTTGCTTTCTCTTAAACTCTACCACTTTCAATTAATTTTTGTTAATCACATAAACAAACACAACCCCCCTGTTTATATGCTTCTCAATATGATTCACCAAATAGAACAATCCTTAGGTTCGACTTAGGGCTGTCCTATGCTGCAAAAAGCTAGGTAACCGACCTTAAACTTAATTAATTTGAGGAGCCTCGGCAGCTCATCAAATTTTGGCGCCGTTGCCGGGGATTATTCTAGTTTTGGTCAATCATATTAGGAGTTTACTTTACTGCTAACCCTTCATAAACCCCCTTTGTTGTTTTGTCTTGGTAGTTTTTGGTGAAAACGGGTGATTTTAGGCAAATTTTTCAGAAAATTTAGTACGAATTTTTTAGCCTAGAATAACCTGAGAATTGGTCAGTTGAAGGAAAACGTCCTGGAAAGAAAAACTCACTACTTACAGTGAGCCCCACCCTATTTTGGCCAAATTCAATCGTTTAGACCACTTTTTCAATTTTTTAATATTTTGTATTTGATTTTTTACTTCCATTTTCATTCACCTTTCCTCCTGTGGTGGTAGAAAAATTTCAAAAAATATTTAGATATATTTTCTAGTCTTATTTTGGTGTCTTTTTACCTTTGTTTTGTGTTTTTGGTGTGTTTCGGTTTTAGTTCAATTTTGTCACTTTTTGTGTGATTTTGTGTTTTGTTGTATGTTTTGGTGTGTTTTGTTGTTCTATCACTTTTTGTTCATGGTGCATACTAGGTTCCCCTACTACTAAAAGAGTCAAAGAGGTTGTTGCATCACTTTCTGACAAACAGAGGATGGACCATAGACTTGATGAATTGACATCTTTGGTGAGACAATTAGTAGTGGGACAACAAGCACCTGAACCAGCTAAGCAACCATACCAACAACAGAGCCAGTTTCAACAAACTAGGCCACCATTCCAGGGTTCTGGTGCACTTCCTTCTCAGACCATGGAGTTTGGAGACTCTGTTGTGCAGTTCAATATTTTTGAGCCTATGCAGCCGTCCATGGATGAGCACTCTGTCTTTCACATTGACTTGATTGATGATCTAGTTGGGGATGGGTATGATGAGCTCTGTGCTGACTTTCCAGATTTTGTTGGTATTGATGACTCTGTTCAGTGCAACTCCTGTCCTGATTGTCATGGTGATATACCTTGTGCAGTATGTGCTGAGATATCTGCCTTCTTAAGCACTCCTGATTCCAAGTGCTGCAGTTGTGGTGATTCTGCTTGCACTGCTTGTTCTGAAATTGCAGTAGTTTTAGAACAAGATGATTCTATCCCAGAGGTTGTGGTCATTGATGCTCCTGCAAAGTTAGTGGATGTGTCTGACGAGCTATGTTATGAATTCCCTGACTTTGTGGGTATAGAGGGTTATCTCCAGCGCCATTCACATGCTGTTTGTGATGGTGACATTAGCTGTGCCATCTGTTCAGAAATTTATACATTTTTAAGCGATGGCAATTCTGGTGCATCTACATCTGCCTCTGATTCTAATTCTGGTTCCGGTTCTGATTCTGCGGCTTTAGCAGATGACTCTAGAAGGGCAACCCGAGACTTCGTGAGAGTGGTCTTTGACCCCGGTATCTAGCCGTGTTTGCTGCACATAATCGGAAAATGATACCTTGAGCTTCATGGGAGTACATTTTCTGATTATATTACTGTAATTATATTTTGTTTTCTGTTTTTGTTTTTTCTTATGTTTCTATTCTATTTCTGTTTTCTGTTTTTGCTTTGAATTTTCTGTTTTCTAGTCTTGTTTTTAATTCTATTTTGTTTTTGTTACTGTTTTCTGTTCATTTTATTTTCAATTTTCTGTTCTTGATGTCTGCTTTATCTTACCCCACATGCGTGCGGGAAGTTTGGTTATTTCTTGGATAAGCAGCTTTCAACTGCCGCAAGCCATTCTATGAGGGAGCTAAAGAGGACATAGTGGAGGAGGTCCACTTGCACGATGCCATCTACCTCCCCTGATAAGGATGTTTCTTCTCTCTCTTTTACTTTACTTGTCCTTATGTGACTGCTTGCTATTACTTGTCATTTGTTGATACTTTTTGAAGTTTTTCCATTCAGGACAATGTAAAATTTAAGTGTGGGGGAGGAATTTCTGTATAGTTTAGTTGCTTTATTGTTTTCTGTTTAGTTGATTAGGTTAGTTGATTAGTTTAGTTGATTACTTTACTATTTCTGTAAATTTGTTGTTTTCTGTTTTAATTTTTTCTGTTTGTTGTTCTTGCTNACTTAGGGCTGCCCTTTGCTGCAAATAGCTTAGGAACCGACCTTAAACTTAATTAATTTGAGGAGCCTCGGCAGCTCATCATCCCTCCTTTCTTGGGCACCACCTGAACTGGGCTCACCCATGAACTATCCGAGATAGGGTAAATAACATCGGCATCTAGGAGTTTTACCACTTCCTTGCGTACTACTTCATTCATGATCGGATTCAATCTCCTTTGGGGTTGTACGACTGCTCTGTGGTTCTCTTCCATGAGGATCTTGTGCATACAGAAGGAAGGACTGATGCCTTTTAAATCAGCAATCGACCATCCAATGGCGCTCTTATGCTCCCTCAACACCCGCAACAGTTTCTCCTCCTCAACCTTAGTTAATTCAGAATTAATAATCACGGGAGAGGAATTGTTCTCACCAAGAAAGGCATACTTCAAAGTCACTAGTAGCGGCTTGAGCTCAAGTTTTGGAAGCTGCTCTTCTTGCACATCCTTCTGCAA
This sequence comes from Cercis canadensis, assembly GCA_003255065.1. NCBI lineage: Eukaryota > Viridiplantae > Streptophyta > Magnoliopsida > Fabales > Fabaceae > Cercis > Cercis canadensis. The sequence goes on from QAOA01000473.1 coordinate 117,645, forward strand.
ATCTTCTATCTTTGGTGGTGAGGATATTGAATATGATGGTAGGGCATCCATAAAGCTACATGTTCTGTGCATGCTGAATCTCCTTCAAAATTAGACATGGTCACCGCATCCACCAGAACTCTTTCAAGAGGGCAAGAAAACATATTCTCCCTGAACGTGCTAGCAATGATAGAGTCCAGAATGTCCAGGCGGAAACATTCTTCTTTCTCCATAAGGTGTTGCATTGCACTGAAAACATTGAAGATCACCTTTTCATCTTGAACTTTCAGAGTCAGAGTACCATCAGCTACATCTATTAAGGCTCTCCCAGTAGCTAGAAATGGCCGTCCCAAAATCAGTGGGATCTCTCCATCTTCCTCCATGTCTAGAACAACAAAATCCATTGGAAAGATGAACTTGTCAACCTTAACCAAGACATCCTCTACTAGACCGTAAGGGTGTTTGATTGATCGGTCAGCCAATTGAAGTGTAATCATAGTGAGTTTTGCTTGACCAATTCCTAGCTTCTTGAAGATGGATAGAGGCATGAGACTCACACTCGCTCCCAGATCACATAATGCATTCCCAAAGGTGATATCTCCAATGGTGCATGGAATGGAGAAACTTCTAGGATCTTTGAGCTTTGGAGGCAATTTCCTCTGTAGAATAGCATTGCATTCTTCAGTCAACATTACTGTCTCATCATCTCCAATTCTTTTTTTCTTGGTCAGGAGATCCTTCATAAATTTGACATAGGATGACATTTGTTCCAGTGCTTCAGCAAACGGTATGTTAATCTGTAATTTCTTGAAAACCTCTTAGAACTTGCTGAATTATTTTTCATCCTGTTGCTTCTTGAGCCTTTCAGGAAAAAGTACCTTGACTGGAGGTATTGTAGCACAAGGTGTGGTCAATTTCTCACCTTCTTCTCTACTTCCTGCCTCTGTGGGACGGCTGGATGTTGGGTCCCTATTTTTCCTTGTTACCTCACCATCTTCCTCTTCTGGTGTTTCTTTTCTTGGGATGGGCTCAACCACTTTTCCACTCCTTGTAGTTATGGCCTTCACATGCTCCTTAGGATTTGAAATAGTATCACTGGGTAAAGAGCCTTGAGGCCTGTTTGCCAATTGTCTTGCTATCTGTCCCACCTGAGTTTCCAACTTCCGAATTGATGCATCTTGATTTCTGAACCCGCTTCTGGTTTCCTCCATAAACGTTGTGGTTTTCAAATGAAAGCCGAGGTTTGGGTGGTCAATTTTTCTAGTGCACTCTCCAAAGAAGGACTTTTCTCATTGGTTTGGGATTGTGAAGCATGACCTTAAGTTGGCTGTTGTGGTGACTGATATGCATAACTGGGTCTGTGAGACGCCCCTTGATTTCCTTGATTACCCCATGAAAAATTTGGGTGATTTCGCCACCCCGTATTATAAGTAGGAGCATAAAGATTATTCTGCTGTCTTGGAGGATTTCCCATATAGTTCACTTGCTCTTGAGACACTGGCGGACCAAACATGTTGCTCGGACACCCTCCATTAACATGGTTCCCTGCACAGAAGTCACACACTGGTGGAGAAAAGTTGACTCCATTCACATTAACAGTCTCAAACTTCTTGGACAGCTCAGCCACCTATTGTGATAATAACTTGTTCTGAGCTAATAGTGCATCTAGTGCCCCGACTTCCATTACGCCTCTCTTGACTATGGATCTCTCTCCTTGACTCTGGTAGTCATTACAAGCCATCCTCTTAAACAATTCCCAAGCTTGCTCCGGAGTTTTATAATTCACAGCTCCCCCTGCTGCAGCATCCACATTTTCCTTCGTGTGAGTAAGCATACCGTTGTAAAAACTCTGGACTTAGATCCAGAAATTGAAAGAATGATGTGGGCATCTCCTCAGTATATCATTATACCGCTCCCAAGCTTCACTCAAAGATTCTCCATCTTGTTGACGGAATGAAGTAATCTCTGTCCTCAACCTTGCTGATTTGGAAGGAGGGAAATACCGAGCGAGAAACTTATTCACCAAATATGACCAAGTGGTGATGCTGCCCCTTGGTTGAGAATCCAACCAACTTCTGGCCTTATCTCGGACAGAAAATGGAAAGAGCCTGAGTCGAATTGCATCATTACTGACCCCATTCAACTTCACGGTGTCACAAATCTGCAGAAAGTTTGCTATATGTCCATTTGGATCTTCTAGCCCACTTCCACTGAACTGATTGTGCTGTACTAGTTGAAGCAAAGCTGGTTTGAGTTCAAAGTGATTGGCTTGAAATGATGGTCTTGTTATACTCACTCCACATCCTGCGGCGGTTGGGATGGAATACTCCATGAGCGTTCGAGGTGGAGGGTTGTGCTCAGCTCCATTGTTATTATTCTGCACTGGAGGATTCTAGTTTTTGTTCTTCCATGACTGTCGGTTGTGCTTGTCTTGCTCCTCTAGCTTGCTTGCGAAGTCTTCGAGCTGTTCTCTCAATCTCAGGATCAAAAGCTAATGCACTGGAATCAAGAGTACCTCGCATACACAAAGGTCAAAATAGGCTAAGCAATTGAGAGAGACAAGTCAACAGTAGATGAAATATTTGAATCAAATTAATTGACAGAAATTTAAAAATCCAAACTAGGACCTTGTTGGTTACTATTAATATTGCTAATACACCTTTAATCCCTGGCAACGGCGCTAAAAACTTGATGGGACTTTTTCCGGTAAGTATACCGAGTCACACAAGTAATATAATGATAAGTAAAGTATCGTTCCCACGAGGATTAAGGCTAGCAATTACCAATTTCACCAATACTAGTTCTATTTGGAAGAGATAACACTTTGGATTGAAGGCAGCCCAAAAATGACTGCTGAAATTACTAAGTAACACAACTCAAATGATTACGTAAATAACTTTTAAAGAACAATTTAAATGTGAGGTTGATGATAAGATTTAGAAAGGTTAGGGGTTGATTTCATTCAGTTGCAAATTTGGTTACTTCATAGACAAAGTAACCTCGGCATCAATATTAAACTACTTACTCTAGTTACAATTCCTTTGTTGTTGGTTTCTTTCCTAATGTGATTGAACCTAATTCCTTGGAGAAACAATCCTCCCTATCCCAATTAACTGTCCAATTCCTTGGCACAATTTAACTAGTCTAGGTGATTAAGCTCTAGGAAATTAATTTAAGATCACCTAAACTAAGTTATTTATTCCTAGACTAACTCAATTTAGGATAGAATTCACAGAGCACATTCGGATCTTACTATTCCTAGCATCGAAATGAATCTTTAACTATTCAAATAGAGGCCAGTCATTTAAATGCATTAATAACAGTAAATTCCATTCAACAAGAAGAATTGTACTAGAACAAGTTCATTCAATCTTGAAACCTCATTACAACTAAATTACATCAAACCCNGAATTCACAGAGCACATTCGGATCTTACTATTCCTTGCATCGAAATGAATCTTTAACTATTCAAATAGAGGCCAGTCATTTAAATGCATTAATAACAGTAAATTCCATTCAACAAGAAGAATTGTACTAGAACAAGTTCATTCAATCTTGAAACCTCATTACAACTAAATTACATCAAACCCTTAACACTAAGAGTTTAGCTACTCATGACTGAATTTAATAACATTAAGCAGATAAAATTAAACATAAGAAAGGTAGAAGAAAAGAAACTAGATGTCGATCGAGTAGCAATTGCTCCTCCGTGCTCTAGCTCCAATCCTCCTTTTCTTTCCAAGTACGGCCTCCTTAATCCCATGCATCAGATTTCCTTTTATACTTGTGCAGAATTAGGTCTTCTAGTCAGAAATAGCTCGAACACGGCTCTGACACGGCCGTGTTCTATTTCTAGACCTGACCGTGTCACTTATGGTGCTTTCTTGGTCATTGAACACGGGACCAAACACGGCCGTGTTCTTCTCTAGTCCCAGCCCGTGTTCCTCAAACATGGCCCGTGTTCTTCTTGCTCTGGGCGTGTCCTTTCTTTGTAGACTCTGCCTATTCAACATGCCCTCACAGACGGTCGTGTCTGTTCTGATCTTGGCCGTGTTTGTCTCCAGACCTGGTCAGTGTTCTCTTGGACCCTCTGCTTAATCAACACGGCCGTGTCTATTATTGTCTGAGGCCGTGTTTGTCCATAAGCTTGAGCAGCAACTTCTGGATGTTAGACCGGGGGAAACACGGCCGTGCTTGTGGCCGTGTCTTTATGAAAACTCTGTATGACCTTGGTTTCCTTGCCATTTGCTTCATGGATTGCTTCCTACTTCTTTCTTATTCCTGATTCAACATCTTGGTACCTGTCAACACCAATTCATGGATTAAATACCATGTTTAATGAGGATTTGCTAACAATGCAGGTAAGAATTCAGTATTAAAACATGATTTTTATAGTCCTAAAAGACAAGTATCATTCCATTACAAAATTTTCATCATATAGCCATCCTCTTTGGTAGACCATATATACCTCTACTCCTTGAGTCCGAGATAACATGATCTATGCTATCTTCAAAAGAAAAATTGATTTCAAACATGGAGGATTGCTTCTGCTCTTCTTTATCATCTTCAGCCATGAGTAAGCCTTTGTTACGTCTATTTTGATCTCTTGCTTCAATTTGATTCTCTCACCAATTTTTATGAGTTTCTCTCATTTATATATCTCTTTGGTTGATCACGTGATTATTTTTACCAAAATCATTTTCCCCTTTCCCTCACGCTTGTTTTTGTATTGATTAGGCTCACCTAGATCCATATAGTCTTTTATGGAATTCACAACACGAATTTGAATTGCTATTTCTATCTTTCAGTTCCTGAGCAATGAAGATTCTGCGATTTGGGTAAGGTTTTTCATTTCTCTTTCGACCTCTTTCTTGTATACTCCATTTTAGTTCCTAATAAATTAACTTTATGTGTCTTGTTCATTCTCACTTGTTTCAATATATTCTTGTTAATTGAGATTATTATTTTTCATGGTTTGTCATATAAACATCCAACACAATTCTTAAGTTTAAATTTAAAGAGAAAAGACAATTGTTCGCATTCTATAGTTTGCAAAATTTATGTTGAATTAAGTAGCTTCTAAATTTTTATTTTCGGATAACCTTTTAAATTTTATGTTGTATCCTTATACAAGGATTTTGGATATATAAAAAATGGTCATGTTTATGCCAAACTTCATCCTCTTTAATGCTTGTAAAATGAAACATTGTTCATATAGCCCCATTTAATAGTACATAAGTTTATTCAATTGGTAGGATGGCATAAATTCAAATCCATTACTTTAATCAGCTCCATAGCTATATTAAGTGGTGATATCAACTCCCAATAAACAAAAATGAGAGTACTGTATGGATGGCTTTTATCCACTGCGCCATTCAACCTCTGTTTGAGAATGAAATTCAACATGTAAGTCTTTAGTGGCCTTAATACATACTAACAACAATTCTCAGGCCTAATAAAAAATGTACAAAAATAAATATATAATCTGAAAGAGATTGAATTTAAAACTGACCATGTATGTAACAATTAATTATGAGGAAAGTAATTGCTGAGTTTTCATAATGATGAATTAACTCAGACCTTACCAGAAATTCCCAACAATTTGCTATATAAATCACTAGCTCCAACAGAAACAAAGCGCAAGCTGAGTTTTCCTAAGCACTGCCTCCTTTCTGGTATTGTTCATTGACCTCCCCTTAATATCTCCCTTGTTTTCTTCTCTTGTCTCCATCATCTAGCCTCCATCTTTCCCTTGTTTGTCTTCCTCCAAAACCTAGACAGATATCATGGTATGTGGAAATGGGGACAACATGATTGTGAATTCTCTATCAACTGTTGAGAAGTTCATACTTGACGTAGGCTCTTCAACGCAAGCCCTAGGTTTGGTTGTGCAACCAAACAACTTCACACATGAGGCTTGCGCGCTGAAGAGCCTACGCCAAGTACTGATTTCTCAGCAGTTGAGGGAGAATTAACGATCTTGTTGTCCCTGCTTTCACTTATCATGGTATGTGTCTAGGCTTTGGAGGAAGACAAGAGAGCAAAAGATAAGCTAGCTGACAGGGACAACGAGAGGAAAATAAGAGATAAATTAGGGACAGTAGGAGGAAGGAGGCACTACTTAGGATCATTCAGCTTATCCAATCTATTTTGTTGGAGCCAGCAGTATGTACGTCAATTTGTTAATCTGGGATTTCTAGCAAGGCCTGAGTAAATTCATCATTACGAAAACTCATTAGTTGGTTCATATATATATATTGAATTCAAACTCATCCAGATTATATAATTATTTTTGTGCACTTTTAAGTAGCCCGGAGTAAATTCATGTTTATGTCCAAGGGTTTTGAAATCCCAAATTTAATTAGATATGACCATATCATCAAAATTCAAAATTTTATTAGTATTAGTCTATTAGATTATAGAATAGAGATATGGATTGAATTTTATAATTTTTTGTAATTTTGAAGTAGGCATATAATGGCCCAAAAAAAAAAGGTGACAGATACTTTCAATCAATTGGGGGAAGGTTGAAAATATTAACCCACTCTTGTTTATTATTGTTGCCTTGGATCCACATTACAAGCTTGATTTATGTCACTTGGAGTTTTTATGATATACATGCAAATGAGCTACACGTGGCTGCTGCTTTGACCAAAAAAAGTGACAGATATTTGGAATCAATTTTACAATTTTATTTCAAGAGGGATTCCTAAAAAAGTAAAGATCAGGAAGATAGTGGAAATTCCTCTAAAAATGTGGACGATGGGACGGTAGTTTCACTAATTGCTGATGTTGTTGGAAGTAGAGTAAACTCATGGAAAAAATAGAAGAGGGCCATAGAAAGTTCAAAAAACAAATCTTGAGAATATTTGGCCAATGATTCTGTGGATGGAAATGTTGATTTTAAGATCTTGGCATGGTAGAGGGAAAATTCTTCCAAGTATAATGTTGTTTCTTTTATAGCATGTGATGTATTGGCCATTCCAGTTTCTATTGTACCTTCTGACTCTTCCTTTAGCACTGGTGGGCGTGTGCTTGATTCCTTTCGGAGCTTTTTATCACCAAAAATGATTGAATCACTCATATGTACTCAAAACTGGCTACACCCTAATGAGTTCAAGTTTGAGGAAATCAATTTTGATCAATTTGAGAGTACTAAAGAAGTTGTTAATGGTAAGTTTCATCACTTTAGTATGTTTTTGTTTTTTGATTATTTGGATTTATCTATGTTTTATATCAACTATTTCTTGTTCAATTATTTTTCAGAAGTTTTTGCTGCAATATCAGGTAAGTCAGTGACACAACAAGGGGATTCAATGAGTAAGTATTTTTATTTATATAGGTTCCTTTGTAGTTTTTTTTATCTTCTTATATAAATTTCTTCTTGGCTATAACCTATAAGTTTTCTAAAACTTTAGTCTTCCTTAATTTTTGTAAAACTAATTTTTAATTTAAATCCTTGCATTACACAAGTATATATAGCTAGTCACTGGTAAAACTAGTATAATTATTACAATAGCTATTCAACATTTTGAGAACACAAATAGTCATGAATGACCAGTTTAGATAATTTTGTATAATGTATAGGAGTTATTGTTGTAGACTACACACACCTATATACAAACATCAAAGAAGCTATAGCATTATCGTGTCAAAAAAGAAACTAAAAGAAGCTATAGCATATATGCAGCTGTAAATCAGTAAACGGGTGGACACACAGTAAAAAGTTGTCCTCTTTCGCTCCCATCATTAACTAGGATCAGAAAGTTCTCTCAGAACTTGCAATTTACTGAGTAATGAGCATTTATTTAGTTTAGCAGGATCAAAGCCTCTCAACTTCAAACCCCATCCATGGTTTCTCATTGTCATCAACAGAAAGCTTCCATTTCTTCAAGATTATTCTGAAATGTATGTTGAGAGATGGATTACTTGTAAGTGTTATTATCTCTACCTTTCTGTTTCCTTTTCTGCCTCCATGTCTTTCCCTTTGAAAAGTAGCTACCATATCAAACACAAGGACATCTTGCACTCAGATTTTCATTGTTCATTGAGATATTTATTGTCTTTAAGAAAATACTATTGTTGGACACCACACAGCACCATAAGTATGCTGTCATTGTTCTTGGCTTAGTTTATACTTTTCATACTTCTTAATTAGTCAATGAGTATTGGAGGAAATGAAGATCTGCATAACTTTATGCACATGTCATATAGTAGTGTGAGGTTTGAAGGAATTTTAGATCTTTGGGATCTTTAACCATCTTATATACTCTAAGGTAGCTGTGACTTTAGGTCACAAAATTGTTGAAAACTTGAAGGCAATGTGTCTGCTATAACTACTGGGTGAACATGGTCCAGAACAGAAACAAAAAAAGTAAGTTGGGATTTTGCTTCTGGGTATATTGAATCTGCCGTTCTCCTTTTGGGTTTCTTTTCTAGGTTTTCGAATGTAGTTGTTTTGGGTTGGTTTGGGAAGAAGAGATTGTTGCCGAGGAACTGGGGCTTTGAAGCTCCTCTAATGGAGGATGTCACTTACTCATGGGTTTCTTGGCTTCTTCTTCAGAAGAGGCTTGCATTTCTTTTTTTTTGGTTAACTAATCTGAGTTAACTTCCTTAATTCTCAAATTTTGGTTCGATTTGGCTAATAATTGGAATCACATGCTCTGCACATGGCCAATTTTGTCTGATTTTGGACGGTATTCTGTGAGTAAGGGTTTTTGACACATTTTGGTAATTAATAAGAATTTCAGGTAATGTTTTAAAGATTTGACATAGAGTGTAACTGACTATAAGTTGAAAGGGATAAATTTGACTTTTTCTCAAGATTTTTGTACCTATGGTCTGATAATTTTTAAAAGAGTAAATTGTTCCTTAAAGACTTTTGGTTTTAACAACATAATCCCCTCACGGATTGTTTATAACAAAATGGTTCACAAGAGATCAATATTCCTAACAAATTAGTCTAATCCCATCTTTTAAGCATTAACAGAAATGATGACTGGTGCCGCTAAGTGTCCCATTAACTACTCAAGTGACAAAATTAAATACTAGCAAGACAATGACTTGGAAAATCCTTATAAGAATAAATTGAAAATAAAAAATAAAAAATAAAAATCCCAAAAAGAAAGAGCGCAAAATGTGGTCGTTTTAGTCTGTGCCCATTGCACAATTCTCTTCCTCTCTTCACTTTCTTGGCCAACTCCCATCGCATAGCACAAAGCTTCGCCTCTGACCCAAAGACTTTCTGGGTTTGGTTTAAGCTACCTTTCTTCCCCCATTACCACCAACACCCCTTACAAGCAAGAAATTAAGGCTATTTAGATGCAAAGCTTCAATTGAAAAAGTTAGGGTTTTTATCTTTTGTCTTCTTATACCAGTACCTTCATCTCTAGTTCTCTTTCCTTCTGAAATTTATATTCTTTCTAACAAATTTCTTGACATTTTTGTTCTTGATTTCAAGCCTAGAGCTCATGATCACTTCCTAGTCCAAAACCCCTATTTGTGCCAAAGGCACAGCCAATCCTTCGATCCTTGAGCTTACCCACATAAAAAATACATTAAAAAAATAATAGAGAGAAAAAAAAGAAGAATAAAATAGGAAAAGAAAAAAAGAAAATTTCTGTATTAAACCTTATTACCAAACTGCGAAAGGCCTCTATCAATATGGTTATGGCAAAATGTCTCCAGCATTCTGTCAACATGGGTATGACAAAATACCTCCATCGAACTACGTATGGAAAAATGCCTCCATCAATCCGGGTATGGCAAAATGTCTCTGACATGTCATCTACTGGGTATGGCAAAGTGTCTCTAGCATCTTATCAACATGGGTATGGAAAAATGCCTCCATCAAACTAGCTATGGCAAATTGCCTTTTGCATTTCATCAAACTAGGTATGAAAACATGTCTCCAGTATTTCATCAACTTCAGTAAGGCAAAATGCCTTCAAAGTTCACCACTCAAGATGAGTGGCATATAACCCTCATAATTCTCACATTTCCAACAAAAAAATGCATTGTCACCCAAAATGGTGTCTTTTTCAGCATTGCTCTTTATTTTAAGAAAGTTCGACCATGAAGGGCATCTCTAGACACACCATTTTGGTACCCTAAATGCTAAATACTTTATTGGATTAAATATGAGAAAAAAGAAAGGTATTTTCTAGGAAGCTACAGATCGATTAGAAGAAAAAGAAAAATTAAACTGAGCCAGGTTAGACAAGGGCGATAAGCCCTACTAGGTCCGATTGGACCTTGCTTTCCTAAAAATTCTTCTTTCTTAATTTCCCATTTCTTTTAACACATTTAGGAATTCTCCAAAATACTACAAGCTACTTGGTGTGCACTCCAAGGGCCAGATTGCAGAGCTATTTTTCCTGCATGTGTTTCCTATTTTTTCCAGAAATATTCTAGAAATCTCCAAGAAGAGGCTAGAAGTGGCAAGGCTACTTGGAGGACACTCTAATTAATCCGAATGCAACCCTACTACAAATAAATCAGACATCTCATAGGCACCTAACAAACACAGAGAGATGTAGAGAGACACCCAGGTGTGTCTAGAAAATAGAGAGAGATGCCCAAGTGTATTTAGAAGAGAGACAGAGGGGACAAGCATGACTGTGGAGATCAAGAAGAAGGAGACGCAACCCTACTAGAAAAGAAGAAGGAGATCTTGAACCAAGGTGGAAGCGTTGCCGGGAAAGCTCTAGAAAGAGAAGGGAAGGGTAATAGCAAATCCTCATCAAGGTCAGGAGTCAAGATAAGTAGATCTTAACTCCTAGTAGCATGATTTAGGTTCTTCTAGTTAGATAATTAATTTCTTCTTACATCTTGAATCCAAAGTTGCATGCTTTAATAATAAAAATGCAGTATCTCAATAGATCAATTAATTATCTTTAGCTTTACTTTAATTCTAAAGATTTACTTTAAAATTAATTTAGGGTAATGATGGACTCATCCCTGCATTCCCCTTAAGTGGGGAGCCGTTCATCTTATAACATATCCACTTAGAAATCTACTACTTTCACGAATGTTTGTTAAATATTTTCAAATCCTTCTTTTCAAAAACCGTTTCTCTTTTAAAAGAAAACAAAAACTTTTTTTTTTTTCAAATCCTTTTTGTTCAAAACTTTTTCTTTCTTTTCAAGAATCTATTTCAAATCCTTGTTTTTCATAATTTTTTGTTTTCTTTTGAAAATCCTTATTTTTCAAAATTCTCTCTTTATTCTCAAAAACCTTTTCAAACCCTTGGTTCTTCAAAAAAAAATTATTTCTCTTTAAAGATATTTGAAAAAAAAATTACAAAAAAGACAAAAAAAAAAAAAAAAGGAAAACAAGATAAGACCACATTATAAAAAATGAATAAAATGTTTTCTAAAAGGATGAAATTCAGGTATAAAGAACTCTCCTTTATGTCGTCAACGTCAAGGTTACATATATGCGACTATTTTTATTTGTGGATAAATATATAGTTTCTTATTTTTAAAAAAGCAAAAATTGAATATGAAACTGGGAATAGGCTTTGGGAACTGTTATTGCCACCGCCAATTTATTAGAGAGATATTATATAGACACAATTGTCCCTCACTCAATAAGTCAAGATTCAAGTCTAATAAATAGTGGTATCAATTATCTTGCATCCTCTTATACCCTATTAATTGTGGCCAAAATTTTCTCATGTGCTATTTTTTTTCCCTTCAATTTGACTTCTCAATATATATTTTAAGTTGGTAAACTTACTAGGGGAATATTCTCCTATGGAATTTCATGAAACCAGCCTTGACTTATCTTTTTATCAGTGTAGCATATTAATTAAGTTGCAAACACTTGGGTAATTAAATAAAGAGTGTTATTCCATCTCTATTTACAGGGATTAAATAGAATCCTTGTAGCTTGGTCATCTTTAAGAAGACATAAGCGGACCTTGTTAAATAGTTCTTTGAAATAGTGTAACATGAAACTAAGTTAACCCCTGATAGAATAAACATATTTGTATGGACTGATAGATTAAGCTTGATTTACTTTAATTAATTTTGTACTTTGAAAGAAATAATACTATGACAACATAAGGGAGAAGCTTGAGTAGTATGAGTATGAGTTAGAATTAAAATGAGAATTATGTCTAACAATAGTACATTATATCTACTATATTGATATTTCTTTATGCATTCAGAAGTGTTGACCTCAATCCTAGGATAAGTAAAAAAAAGAAAAAAAAATAGTTTATATATTCCAAAATAAGAAGGAAAGAGAAGATAGAAAGGTAAAAAACAATTAATTAATTAATATGAATCAAAGAAGACAATTAATTAATTAATATGAATTAAGAAATAATTGATGAAGTATTATCACTAATTAAAGGATGGTTTTGTCAACATAATCTTTTTCACATTTATTAGGTTGTGGTTTTAGTAGTTTTGGCGGTGGAAATAGCCACACCCTAGACGTTTTTTATTTGTATATATGGTTATAGATACATATATTTACCAATTCATATTTATTAATTTAAAGTGGGTCAACACAATGTATTACTATTTATTAACGTTATTCAATTAAATTAATGCATAGATTAGACTTTATTCATATGTATTTATTGATTTTGTGTTGACTATCTTTGCATCCACATTGCCTTCTAAATTTAGAAAAGAAAAATAAATTTGACAGCTTTGGCGATGACAGGTGAAAGGGGATATTTCTTTTGTTTTCTTTTTAATGTGAAAAAGGGGATATTTCTTTTCAACTTTGTTAATTCTCTGTGTTTGGAAGCATATAGTCAAGATAGAACCAGCATTGTTATCCACCATCCGAATCCTTGTTATATAAACAAATTATGTAAAGGAATTGAATAATCAAGCCTTTCTGATCAACTTTGTCATTGTACAACTAGAATGAAAATAAGCTTGCATCAATAAGATTAATAATAACCTTAGAGGCGGGAACTAAGCAGAGTAGGACAGGAATTATCTGTCTTCTAACAATATCCAAAGAGATACGAGTTAGGAAGCCATAGCAATTAACTAGTATATAGAGGAGAAACAGCTAAAGCTTGGCAGAGCATGTTCCCAGTTATAAGGCTGGTCTCCTCATTCCTTTCTCCGGTTACAATCCCTTCAAATTCTCATTGCAATCGTTACTTATCGATAGGCCAAAACAAAACAAAAAACAGCCTAGTATATATAGTTTCTATAATGATGAAATATGGTTCAAGTGACTAGTTGCAATTCATCATAGCCTTATTAGAACTAGGGTATACTCTATCTGATAATCAAGAACCATGGTAACTAGGCACCGTGTTAGCCTGTGTGAGGCACTTTTGTGACCACTCCATGTTTATTGACCCGAACCCAAACTCTATCACACCTGAAATCCATAATCACTGCTTCCTCTTCAGAAATCACAAACGCTTTTACATAATGATTCTCTTGTTCAATCTTTGTTGCTGCTTCCTCTCCATTCACTCCGACAAGCTCCGGCCATGAATTCTTCCCTACATTAAAATTAATCAACACTGATACATAATCTAAGCAAGAAAGTTAAAAACACACAATTATAATTATAATAGAATGTATAGAACTCAACAAATTAAACTCAGAAATTTATATGTTACCTGGACATTGACTTGACATTTTCCTTTCTCACCTATTATCTAGCCCTTCACTCTTGTGCTTCAATCACTGGGCGATTGCTTTCTTCTAGGTGGGGGTATATATAGTTGCAACCTTGAAGTAATAGAAAGAAAAATAGAAGACAATTAATTAATTAATTAATATGAATTAAAGAAGACAATTAATGAATTAATATAAATTAAAGAAGACAATAAATTCATTAATATAAATTAAGAAGTACTTAATACAATACAATGCATTGGCACTAATTAAAGGATAAGTTTGGTGAAGGGCCAATGATGGAAATATCTTATCCCACTCTGGTTGACTCTCATCTTGTATTAAAGGATATTTATTGCTTAAGATATTAAGAAGGATAAGTTTGGTGAAGGGCTGCTGTATTAATTAGGGTATTAAAGGGTTTGGTTTATTCTCATCTTGAGAGAACAACTTCTAAATTGAATATTTATATGTCTACCAAAAAAAAGATAAATATTTGGACTTTTATATCTGTCCAATGTTTGGCAACAAAAACAATATACCAAAGCTATTTCGTTGCAAATTTATTTTATTTATTTAATCATATTTTTTTTTTGTGACAACATTGAGTTTCTCATTAATTTTCTTTGCATCCATATTCCTTTTTGGATATTTTATTTTAGATGACACAAGCACACATAAAACAACTAGTCCATAGATTTCTCAAAAAGGTTAATGTACCACGTTCAAATTTTCATCCTTCTATTTTCTCAACTAGAAAATCTAGTTCTATCTATCAATAAAAAAAATTATTTTACTTGAAAACCAATTTATTAGAGAGACAAACATAGTTGGGTGCAACATTTAAATAGCAAAACTATGCAAAGGTTAAAAATCAAGAGGAGAGTAAAAAGAGAAAAAGATAGTTGACTTTTCTTTTGGATATTTGAAAAGGAGTTGAATTTTTAACATGTTACAATGATAAAAATGTAAGAAGAATTTAAGAAGCCAATGTATAGGACTTCTTAGTCCTGAATAAATTAGGTCTCTGGTTTCTACAAAATTTTGTTTTATTATTTAGAAAATATAAAGTTACTATTAGGAAACCTTTATAGTGCATATGTTGGACTGTTTCATATCTTATCACTTTTATAATATACATAGGTGCAACAACTTTCCCAAATCTTGGTGCACATATGTATGATATTGGTAGCCAATTTGTGGAACCTGCTTCACGGTCCCACACTTATCAACAAATACAGCAAGTTACCAGTAGTAGAACTAGATAATTTTAATTGAGGGCTAAGTCAAAGGATTTTAATAATTTTAGAAAATTTTTGGGGGCTGTACCACCCTCACCCCCCCCCCCCCCCNCCCCCCCCCAACAATGTACTACCCTTTGCCCTAACAGCAACCCTATCACAGTGAAAATTCATGGCGACTGTCATTCCTTCCTTCACAATCTCTACTCTAACCTATATTACCATGAACTCTCTAGGTTTTCTTAGGCACCCATGCAAAAATAACAAGATAAAATAAATTAAGTTTTATCTTATATACCTCTTTCCCAAGTACATAAAGAAAATAGAACTTCCTTCTTGGTGCCTTAATTAAGCACGTAAAATTACAAAAATACTCTTTAGGTTATGTGATTATTGTATTGAAATATGTGGCTATGATGTATAAAATATGTCATTATTATGTTTAAGTATATAGTTAATTATATATGATGTGTCAAATATGCAGTGGCGGTTGAAATTTTTATTATTAGGGCCAAAACATGCATATGATAATAAATATTAAAATATTTGTATTAACATTTAAAATTATAAAATTATACTTTAATATTAAAAGATATTTATTTTTGAAATTAATTTAAAAATATAATAGGTAAGAAAAATATTATAAATTTACTTAATCTGTAGAAACTTAATTTTTTAATTGTATACCACTTACCTATAGATTTTAAGATATATACGAAAAGATAACATTAACTCAGCCAATATACCTCATAGACATAAGTGCAATTTTTCAATTTCCTAAAGAAACAAAGAATATAGAGCAATTGAAAATGAATTGTCATATTCATGTAAACTGAAAAATAAAATATAACATACAATAACAAAGGATTTTTGTATTTTTGCTAAAGTTTGCATGAGTTTAGAAAGGAAATTTTTTTTCTACAAAATTATGTTAATAAGACAAAATATAATAAAAATAAGAAAAGAGAAACTATAAAGTGGCAAGTAAGATACTAAAATTGAAAAATTAAGGAGTCTCAAGGTTTCTTTTCTGAAGAAAGAATATAGATTAGTATGTTTGTAAAAACTAAAAGTAAATTGTTTTCGTTTTTGAGTTGTGTACTCCTTACTTATAACTAAAAAATGATTACTTTTCTCTCTCTAACCTTCAATGTGAAGGGCTTTTGGGGAAGAGCAACATTTTAAGGGGGGAAAATTAGTGTAAATAGTAGAGGAAGGGGATTATTATACATACATTAAGTTCAATTTTTTTGAGCTTTGCCCCCACAATCTACAACGTGTATCCACCACTACAAATATGAACAAAATAACTGTATATAAGAATATAATAACCATACAGCTCAATAAGTATTTTTGTAATTGTACAAGTGCATCAAGAACGTAGTTATTGCTATTAACTTTAAGCACTTGTAAATTATATTCCGAAATATTTTTATGAATGTGAATGCTTGATGAATTAATTTCTCACCATCACAATCTAACATTTGGCCACATCTTCTCTTGGATCGAAAATTCAACTTAAAACCATTGAATTCTGGACATGGTGTTCATCCTCATGAATGTATGTAAAGGCGATAGACATGAATTGAATATATGGGTAGCCGCTTCAATCAATTTTTGACTTTATATTTCAGCTAATTAAAAAATAATAGAGAGGAAGAGCTCTAACTTAGTAGTGCATGCTCCCAATAATGAGACTGATCTCCTCATTTCCTTTCTTGGTTCAATTCCCCTTGATTGTAATTATAGTCGCTATTTATCTATAGACAAAAAAATTAAAAAAAAAATAACAATAAAGTATGATAAGATTGTTATCTTAATTTTGTTTACATTTAAGTTTTAGGATAATTGAACTATGGCCTCAACAAGATTTATAGTTTGGCCCCAACAATATTTTTATACCTAGGGGTCATCCAGTACACGAATTCCTTTTATTTTTTTGGGAATCTTAGTTTGGGAAAGTAAGATTCCCAGGTTTTGTACAAGTGTTTTTAAAAAATTCCTAAGAATGATTTTTCCCAACTTAACACAAAAACATTTTCATGAGAAGGGTTGGGAATCTTAGATTCTCATGTGTAAAAAGACAAATTTTCCCACCCTTACCCCTCATTAATGGTAAAATTATAATAATGCCAGTATCCTTTCTTGGACCTTCATTCTTCTCGTGGTTCTTCGTTCCTCTTTCCAGATCTAAAAGGGAACCATGGCAGAAGCTTTGGAAGCCAAATTCATGACAATGCACAATGCAGAAGAAGTTCAGGGAGGAGAGAAAGAGAGAGAGAACGAACACATAGAATGCAGAAGTTTTCTGTATATTAAATTCTGAGTATCATGTACAATGCACAGCTGTGCTTATATATCAGAGAAAGGAAAAGTATCACACATGATAGCTAACTGACTAATTAGTAACTGCTAATTAACTATAGTTAACAAACTAACTATGACAGCTAACTAACTAACTAATCTAGTTACACTGATTATAAATAAATCTGTACATCCCCCCCTCAAGTTGGAGCATGGGAATGATGAAAATCAACCAAGCCCAACTTGGAAATAATTGAATGAAACTGAGGACCAGGGAGATTTTTAGTAAACACATCTGCAAGCTGATTCTTGGTAGAGATGTGGTGAGGAAGAATGAAACCAGCTTTATACTTGTCTCGGACCAAGTGGCAGTCTATTTCAAGATGTTTAGTACGCTCATGGAAGACATGGTTGGCAGTGATGTGTAAAGCAGCAAGATTGTCACACCAAAGAGGAATAGGCAAGGAGATGGGAATGTGAAAATCTTGCAAGATGTAGGTGATCCACTGGAGTTCACACATTGTAGTAGCAAGACTGCGGTATTCTGCTTCTGCAGAGGATTTGCTTACTGTGGTTTGTTTCTTAGTTTTCCATGAGATGAGAGAAGAACCGAGAGAGACACAGTAGCCAGTGATGGAATGTCTAGTGTCCTTGCATGCTGCCCAGTCAGCATCACAGTAAGTAGTAAGGGAGAAAGTGTTGGCAGAAGAGAAGAATAAACCCCTTGAAGGAGTCCTTTTAAGATATTTAAGGACATGTATGGCACCATTCCAGTGAGCCTGTGTAGGAGACTGAAGAAACTGGCTAAGTTGCTGCACAGCATGAGTTATGTCAGGTCTAGTCAGATTTAAATACAACAGGCGGCCAACCAAGTGACGATAGGTTTCTGGTGCAGGTAATGGTGTTCCAGCAAAAGAAAATTTTTGTCCTTTGGGTAAAGGAGTGGCAGTAGGCTTAGCTCCAAGTAAACCAGCATCTCTCACAATGTCGAGGATGTACTTCCTCTGGTTAACATAAGTACCAGTTGGCCCTCGAGCAACTTCCAGGCCTAAAAAGTATTTAGCATGTCCTAAATCTTTAATTGTAAAAGAGACATGGAGAAAGTGCTTGACCTGCTGAATCTCAGAGTCATGAGTGCCAGTGAGTAAAACATCATCAACATAGACTAACAAAGCTAGAAAAGAGGTGGCAGTGTGCAAGACAAAGAGACAATGATCATGAGCACTTTGTTTGAAGCCATATGCTTGAATTTTAGCAGAAAACTCAAGGTTCCATTGGCGAGAAGCCTGCTTGAGACCATAAAGAGACCTCTTTAATAGACAAACCTCATGAGGTTGGGCTTTGGTATATCCCTGTGGAGGTTGCATATAGACTTCTTCATCTAGATATCCATGTAAAAATGCATTATTGATGTCAAGTTGATGTAAACTCCAATGTTTGGTAGTGGCAATGGCCAAGAAGATGTGGACTGTAACTAGCTTAGCTACAGGTAAGAAGCTATCTTTATAGTGAACACCTTCAATTTGATTGTAGCCTTTGGCAACCAACCTAGCCTTATATCTGTCCACTATACCATCAGCCAAATATTTCACCTTATACACCCATTTGCACCCAATGGCCTTCTGTCCACGAGGCAGAGGGACTAAGGTCCAGGTATTATTGGACTCTAAGGCCTGTAGTTCCTTATCCATAGCCTTAATCCACTTGGCATTCTTGCTAGCATGGTAATAGGTACTTGGTTCAGGAATAGCAGACACATTAGCAAGAAAGGACATGTATGTATCAGTAAAAAGAGAGGACTGATTGTAAGGAAAAGTAGGGGGAGTATAACCTGAATGGCCTGGGGAAATGGTGGCAGGTGAAGCATGTTCAGCAATAGGTAAATCAGAAGGAAGAAACACATTGGAAACAAAATCTGACAGCCATACTGGTTTCAATTTTGGTCGAGTACTATGTCTAAAAGCAGGAGGGGGAAGCGCAGGTGATATAGCAGGATTGATGGAACTTGAAGGATTAATGGGGTTAGGCATAGGATTCTGTTCATCAGAATCAAAAATAGGGTCAGGAGTAGGATTCTGTTCATCAAAATCAAGATTAGAAGTGTGAGGAGGTAAAACAGAAGGAGACTGAGAAGAAAGAGATTCAGGAAGAGAGGCATGGACAGGAGGATCAGTGAAAGGAATGGGAAGTGAAACTTTACTCTTATCAAGAGGAATGGTTTCAAAAGGAAAATGAGTCTCATAAAAAACAACATCACGAGAGGTTTATAGCTGATGAGAGAGTAAATCATAAACCCTGTAAGCCTTTTGACCTATTACAAATCCCAGAAAAATACACCTAGAAGCCCTGGTTTCAAATTTGTCTTTATAAGGGCGAGTGTTAGTGGCATATCATAAGCAACCAAAACACTTAAGCAAACTATAATCTGGTTGTTTTTGATGTAAAATTCATAAAGAGTGCTCCAATTTAAAAAACTGGAAGGCAATCTATTTATAATGTATGCTGCCATTAAAAGAGAATGACCCAAAAAATGTAGAGGCAAATGTGCTTGAAACATGAGAGCGCAAGCAATTTGCAAGAGGTGTTTGTGTTTTCTTTCAATTATCCCATTTTGCTGTGGTGTATAGACACAACTTTTGTGAAGTAAGATCCCCAATTGAGAGATTAAGGACTGACACTCAGTGCTAGTAAACTCAGTGTCATTCTCAGTCCTAATGCATTTAATTTTTGTATGAAACTGAGTTTGCACCATAGTCAAAAAGGTTTTCAACGTCTGAAGAGTTTGATGTTTATGTCTAAGTAAGAAAACCCAGGTGGCTCTATTGTGATCATCTACAATGGTAAACATATAATGTGCCCCTGTGAGAGATGGTTTACGGTAAGGACCCCAGATATCGATATGCAGAAGATAAAAAATAGAGCTTGATTGAGTAGTACTGAGGGGAAAAGGTAATCTGTGTTGTTTTGATCTATGACAGATGTCACAAGGAAAAGATACTGAATTATTGATATGCTTTAAGAAAGGGATGTGTTATAAGGTCTTTAGAGAGGCATGACCAAGTCTGTTGTGCTATAGAGAATGAGGAAATTTATTCAAATCAGTAACAACAGTAGTAGTACATAGAATGTCAACTGAATTACAAGGGAATTTGACTGAGTCATATTGTTTATTACAAGGAATGGAAGAAGTAGAAATGTTAAAAGGGGATTTGTCCAAAACATATAAATTCCCAATGACCTTACCAATTGCTAGAACATCTTCAGTCTGTGGGTCCTATAAAATGCATTTATCAGGATGAAAGATAAATTGTATGTGAGCAGTTTGAGAAAGTTTCCTGACTGAAAGAAGGTTAAACTTGAAGCTAGGTATATAAAGAGCATCTGTCAAAGTTAGAGTTTGACTAAGATGTACATCACCTATTTGATACACAAGCTTGATTGAACCATCAGGTAGATAAACTGGTGTGATGTGTGTGACAGGTTTTGGGTGAGAAAGGAGTTTGGAGTTTATGCACATGTGATTAGAAGCTCCTGTGTCTACTATCCAAGTTCCAGGATCTATGTGACCAGTAGAATTTAAAGTTGAATGAAGTACTAGAAAAGAAATGTTACCTGGAAAGTCTTCAAGGTGTGCAAAATTAACATGATTCCCTTCTGTCCCAGCATTGCCTTTCATTAACTTCAACAGTTCCTGCTGAATCATGTTTGCCAAAGAGGCTCGTTGATCACTGTGTTGTCCTGCATTATGATCCATGTTGCCATCCAAAGGAATATCAGCCAAATGAGCCATATACTTGCCTCCTATAGCTGGACTGCGTTGATCCTTGAGCTGCTTATACCAGTCTGGATATCCATGTAACTTGAAGCATGTATCCTTAGTATGACCATTCATGTTGCAATAAGCACAGGTCAGTTTGTCCTACCTTTCAGTCTTTTTGTCAGTGTAATTTGGTTTCTTTTGATTTCCCTTGCCACCACCAAAGCCTTTTCCCGTAGGTGTTTTAACAAACATGGCTGAGTTCTCTAACTTCCCTACCAAATTAAGATGAACCTCTCTTTGTTTCTCAATTCTTAGTATCATTGAATAAGCCTTGTTGATTGAAGGCAGAGGGTCCATGACCAGGATTTGGTTCCGCATGTGATCAAAATCTTCACTGAGCCCCATCAAGAATTGCAGCAACTTGTTTGAGTGAGCCAAATCAGAGACCTTCTTTGTGACTCCACATGCACAATTCTTACAGGTACACTGAGGGATTGGTTGAACACAAATCAACTCGTCCCAAATTTTCTTCAACTTTGTGAAATACTGCACCACAGATTGGTTCCCTTGAGAAATTGTGCTAATTTCTCGTTGGATTTGGTAGATTTGTGGTCCATTTGATTCACCAAAGCGTTCTTCCAACTCCAACCAGAGTTCTCTTGCAGTTGAAGCATACAGAAATGCTTCCACTATTTCCTTAGAAATAGAATTCAAAATCCATGAACGAATCATGCAATCCACCCTAAGCCACTGATCATAGTCAGCAGATTTTTCTTCTGGTATCGTGCACCTTCCATCGATAAATCCGAGCTTCACCTTTGCTCCTAAAGCTATCTTGATTGATCTATTCCAAGATAGATAGTTGTTACCTGTCAAGGTAGTTGTGACGAGCTGTATTCCTGGATGATCCGAGTTCGCCAACGCCATGGGATTTCCATTGAAGGTGCTCGTCGTCTCCCTGCTCGATGTGGCAGTTTCAGACTCCATTCTTTCAACAGTAATGAAAAAAAAAACAGAGGAACTTCTTCAATCGTTCTTCAAAGAATCAGAGAAGAGAAGTTACAGGAAAATCTGGATCGATTTGCTCTAATACCATGTGAATTCTTAAGCAGTTAGAGCAAAAAGAAGTTCAGGGAGGAGAGAAAGAAAGAAAGAGAGAACGAACACATAGAATGTAGAAGTTTTCTTTATATTAAATTCTGAGTATCATGTACAATGCACAACTGTGCTTATATATCAGAGAAAGGAAAAGTATCACACGTGATAGCTAACTAACTAATTAGTAACTGCTAATTAACTATAGTTAACAAACTAACTATGACAGCTAACTAACTAACTAATCTAGTTACACTGATTATAAATAAATCTATACAATAAGATTCTCAGCTCTGAACAAGACTTCGAAAGCAACCACCAAAGAAAAATATGCAAATAATCTTGTTGGTACATTATATTCCTCTGCTGCATAGTGACGAACATGATTGAGGAACTTCTATTTGCTATGTTATATTTGACTATGTTACAGCAACCACCAAAGAAAAATATCATAAGGGTATCGAGACATGAGTTTAATCAAAACACAAAATGAAATTTTGGAGCTTCTTCGCAAGAATTATGGGTATTAAAAAAATTTATTTTAAGAAGTCAAAATTTCAAGCAAGCTTTTCATGTTATCTGATAGAGATAGTAGTGCAACCAACTCCTAAATTATTGTATTGCATTCAAATTACAATACAATAATTTAGGAGTTGGTTGCACTACTATCTCTATCATTATCAAATTTTCTTTTCAAAATTCAAACAAATGCCAAAACCAAATAGCATTAGTATTAGCCATAGTGAAGTTGATTAAAGCCTTAGACCTCTATCCAACACTCCGATGGCCATGAAATGGAACAGTTTTGCAACCCAGTTAAAACAAAGAAGGAAGAACAAAAGAAGAACTATGACATGAGATTCAAAAAGAGAAAGAGTGAGAAACAGGGACAGAGAGCTCCAATTTCTTCCTCCTCTTCAATTTGCACTAGAAATTGGAACCATCCTTCTTAGAAGATTGAGAAAAGTGTGCAAATTTATTATGCATAAAGATGGGAATAGCATTAGCTATAACCAAGAGAGAGACAAAGAGAGAATAAATTATTAAAATAGACATATTTAATATAAAATTAAATAATATAATACACATTTTTTTTCTCTAAACTAATCAATTAATAAAACTAGAAAATAAATTAAATATTTTTCTAAAAATTTAAACTAATCAACAAATCAATGATAAATCATCTTAACATGTTATAAAGCAATGATTAAGCATAATAGTAAAAGTTCAAATTGAGGCAATTTGATAACAAGAATAATATATATAAAAAAATATTTATAGGTAACAAAGCTAAACAGCAAAAAGTCTAATTCAATTAACATTCTATGCAGAAGTGAAAGAGAAACACAAAATAAAACTGTAGCTATTAGTCTTCTCTATAATGTTGAAGCTCTTCCTTTTGCCTATTTATCGTCAAGAACAACTCAGATGCACTAGGTGAGTAGACCAATTGGCCAAGACAAAGCTGTAATGCCAATTCAAACACCTTGTTGCCCCCAATCTAGACTCTCAGTATTGGCAAACTTCTTCAGAAACTTGACCATCACCATTACCAACTGAAGAACTACTGTTATGCCCACACTTGCTATCAATTGCTATTAACAGCCTCTCAATATTGGTTCATGAAGTGTGATGAAACTCCACTTTATTCAATGGTCTAAATTGAACATTGAGACTATAATATTAACAAATCATACATGTAAACATTCAGTCCTAATCACAAAGTACTATCAAGATATAACAACATAACATTCAGTACTTAATGCACAGAAGATATTTATCATTATTTTTCACATTCAAACTGCACTGGCAAAGTTACAAATGGAAAGGTAAACTTCATTTCCTTTCTTTCGTTTGCTATATTCGTTGTGCCCTGCACCTGGTCACCTATTGCATGTTGTTCAACGAGCTTGACTGCAATTGCAGCTAATGAATATATTTTAGAGGCAAATTTTTGGCTGCCAATGGCACATTTGTCTTATCTGCCTTTGTTAAAATTGAATAGGACTTGGGAGTGAAAAATGGAAATGCTATGGAACGAAATTTTTAGTATCAAAAGAAAATGTGGGAACAACTTGATATGATGTTAACAAAATTCATCATAATTTTTCCAATATTCTTTCTCTTTTGTTATTAAACCATAAGACTAAAATCATCAAAGATAAAAGCCTCATGGACTTACAAGCTTGTGCAGTTCAAATAAAAGATCTAACAAACAGATAATAGGGTAAAGTGCATAATATCACACTAACTACTTGTCGCATGTCCAATCAGTTTAAGTAAGCTTGTAGTCACCTGCATGAAGAACATCACAAACTCAGAATTAGATCGACACCTTCCTCCATGAAAGAACAGAACAAGGAGAGGCGAGTTTTTTTATTCCTTCTCATCAACAATAGTCTCACTATATAAGCCTCCTATATGTGTAGAGATTTTCTGTTTTAGATAGATGCCTATTAAAATAAAGATTATGCCTTACTATAAGAAAGCTGATTGTTTTCTCCACTCAATTGAATAATAGACCACAACATTTTAGGGGAAATGTTTTCTAACTCATGATCTGTTTTAAAGCTGATTATTTTGACACTTTCTCTAGTACTTTAGCCAAGAAGGTTCATAGAGATTTTCTGTTTTAGATAGATGCCTATTAAAATAAAGATTATGCCTTACTATAAGAAAGCTGATTGTTTTCTCCACTCAATTGAATAATAGACCACAACATTTTAGGGGAAATGTTTTCTAACTCATGATCTGTTTTAAAGCTGATTATTTTGACACTTTCTCTAGTACTTTAGCCAAGAAGGTTCATAGAGCTCAAATTGGGATCCTTTTACAAATCAATGAGTAGAATGTAGATACCAGCTGGAACTTCAATGTTGTAAGTCCTACTGAAGGATTTGACATGGACTTCTAATAACTTACAGTGGTAAGACAGCAATAAGTCTACTTCACATAACTTTAAATCCTAGAACAGCCAAACCTATCAATTCACATCCTACTGAAGGATGTAATTTCCAGTAGTTCAACCTCGTTCTTGAACATATCTAGGTCACTCATATGTACCACATCTTCTTCCACATAAACTACACATACCCTATATGCAAGGAAAAAGTATGAAGCACATAACATAAGAGCTGATACTTCAACTCCTCCTCAACTAAATGCTATCTTCTAGTAGTTTCAAAGTGCATTTTTTATTGAGTATGTTCATTAAATTCTATAAATATAGGACAATGTCCCTCTGATAACCTACATCATGATTCCTTAATAAATTCCACATGCTAGCATACTTAAGAGAAGCAATTGAAGAACAATTTGGTCATGGCTGACAAAAGAACCATTAAGATACAAGTATGAATTATTACCTTGTTGTAACAGGGGGACCAAATACCATTTGAAGTAATATTTTTTTGCACCTGTCCTATGGACATCCTAATACTACCCTTACTTTCTTAGGGTGATCAATAAGATACAAGTATGTTATGTCCATTTGGTGTTCCTCAATTTTCAAATCCTCCAAAAGTTTTAAAACTTCATCTTCAGTAATACTTGGGACTTGCTGCTTGACTCTATGATAAACTTCATTTCCCTCTTTAAAAGCTTGAGCAAACTCATGAAAGGCCTCTCTAATTCCATCAAATTATTTATCATCCTTAGCCTTTTTTTTTTTTTTTTTAGGTTTTAAACTACTTGCACCTTGTGAAGTGCCTTGAGAGTGAGCTTCAAGAGTTGTCACGACATTTTCATCATCTAAATCATGAAAGTTGTCCAAATTCACCTCATTACGAGAGGCCACTTGATCACTAGTATCAAGTGTATCTACAAATTAAGTTTCCTCAATAAAAGATTTCTTATGCTTAAGTTCCCTTGCTGTTTCAGAATTGTCTCCAATAGCTCTATATTTTCCATAGAGAATCACCATCTTGTCATATTGAGCAATAGGCTTGTTCATCCACTCAGCAGCTTCAAACTTTTCCTACAAAATATGTAACATTAGGTTAGGAGAAAATAATACTTTTAAGGCAAATGAACATAAAAAATGCTTCAAAACAAACCACAAGTAAGTTTTTCCAAACTTCAAGGGTAGCCAACCAGCGTTTTGTAGTTGAATCCCAACCAAATCCACTTGAACCATTCTTAAATATGTCATAACACCTTGAAAAAATCTTCTTCAAGTTCTTCCAACAATCCTTCACCTTTTCCTTCACAAACTCTCTTTGAAATTTTTCTTCTAACTCTTTTACTATGTTTTCATATGCAGTAGTTGTGAAGTTATTGTCAGACCTATTTCCCAAATTATGTTGATGCAAATACACCTCAACAAGAGCTTCATCCATGTCATTTGTCCATGCCTCCTTCCTATTGTTTCCTTTTGCAACTTGTTTCTTAGGCATACTTCTTAAAAATAGCCAAAACAGAAACATGATTGCATCCATCAACAAAACATAAAAGTTATAAGCTGCAATCAACAGAAATGAGACTCTTTTCTAAATCTGGTAACAGAAAATGAAGGAAAAATAGGAAGCATGATTCATTAAATGAAGGAAAACTCAAACTCAAGAAAGACAATATTGTTCAAAAGCTGCATTAAATAGTAATAAATCTTTCACAATACAAAGATGACACAGGCTCTCCTACTATCTGATTGAGTCATAAAAGCAAATAATTGAACTATAAACTATGAGATATAGATGGACCAAACTCATCTAATAATTTTCAAATAGCTTAACTATAAACTAGGAGATACAAGTTGTGTAATCTCTCCACATAGCAACAGCTATAGAATCTCTCAATTGCTTTCCAAGAGCAGCATGTTCATCCTTATCTCTATTGTCATGAATATGTTGTTGAGGCTCATTTTGGCTAGCAATTTCTTCATCTACTTCATCAATCAGCTCTTGATTTGGATCTACCCCCATCAAATAATTATGCAAAATCCAACATGCTAAAATAATTATGTTTTGGGTCTTGACTCCATAAGTTGGTTCAGTTCCACTACCAATGATAGGAAATCTTTTCTTCAAAACCCCAAAAAGCCCTTTCAATAGCAATGCGCAAGGATGAATGTAGAAGATTCAATAATTCTCGTGTTGTTTGAAGCGAATTTCTTAAGTACTCTTTCAAGTGATAGTGTACACCTCTATAAGGTGTAATAAGCCCCTTTCTCAACATGAAACCAACATCAACAAGGTAATATTTACCTATCAACAATAACTAACATTACTAAAATGTAGCTTAGGGAAAAAAGTAGAAGCTACAAAAATACATCAATCATGTTAATTACCTCTAGGTATTCTAAGATAATCTTCTCTGCTTAGTGCACTTTTTAATATTCTTAAGTTTGATGCAGTGCCTTCCTATCCAGGAAACACATAACTAAATTTAAGGTCAAACAAGCATTGAGCTAACACATTTTGGGTTGGATAATCTTTCCTACCCTGATATTTTGGTGCATCCTCCAAGGACACTTTTGCACGAATATGTGTATCATCTATTGCCTCAATACAATCCTAGCATTAAATTCAAAATTTTACATTAATATTTTTTAATGAAACACATTTAAAATTCTCAATCTAAAAATATATTTACCTTAAAATAAGGGTAGAATCTACTTACTCCAAGTATCTCTACTAGAATTTGAGAGCCATATGGTTGTTTAAGATATTTATCATCTAACTAAACTAATAATTTAAGCACACGATGAAAATGCTGACTAGTTGTCTCACTAGAATGTCCAAACCAGAATTGGATCTCATGATTTCTAACATTATGTGTCAAAATGTAAAGTGTTTTGGCAACTTGTTCTTCTACAGTTGCCCGTTGTGTTGGTAGGAGACCACCCTCTCTTACTAACTTAGAACACAATCTAAAAAAGCTTTAGGTCCCATTCTTATTATATTGCAACTTCTTTCATTAGTAGATATTTCTGCAATTAGTTTTGCTCGTGCATTTTCTCTCTCTAAACTCAACTTACAGTCAATCTGCCCAATCCTAAAGCACTTTCAAATTAAATATCAATAAACTATAAGGCATACAACTTGAACAATAGCCCTTTGACGCCTTTCTCTCCATCTAACAATGCAAGAATTCTCTCCTCTCCTTGATTATCCATCTAAAAGATCAAACAAAATAAGCATTTCAAGGACAAACTTTATTAAAAATAAATAAATGCAAGCAGTTACAGTATTATATAGAAAGAGGTGTATAGGAGACCTATTGTTAATCCATGTATCCTCATCTACATTTTCTCACAGGCAGGAAGATGCATATAGGTTTTTATACACATAAGTAGGACCATATATATTGCAATCTCATCATTAGAAGTCAAGTGAATTGGTATGAAACAATATTTTTTTTGGCTTTCGGGATGGACAGTTCTTCAATTAAATCCCTTACATGGAATAGAAAAAAGAACAATCATTGAGAATAAAGAGAAAGAATAAATAGATTCTACTTCAATATGGACAAGTGGAACATAGTACTATTAGTAGAACTTTTAGGTTGATCATGCTTAATAACCTTTTTCTAGTTTCAGGTGACTGCCTGCTCTAATCCTAATGCTTACTAACCTTTTTCATTGATACTATTCTGAGCTAACTTATGCCATAATATAGCTAAGTCTTATACGTACTATTTACATACAGTTTATATGCTCATTATTTTCTATCATATCCAAGGAGTATTCTTCTAGAATCTTATAGTTTTTGGCAGTGATGAAAAAAAATACCAATTTTCATCTTGTTGGCCTAACTGTTTCCAGGATGTGGTACATTCAAATGAAGTTGTTGTAATCCTTGCTTGAGCTTGCAACATCTTATATCTTCTATACTATTATAGGCTATATCACTTTGATGTTCAGCAGTAGGGACAAGTTTATATGGGATTAAATGCTAAGTAAACATCTTCTTTGCTATTATTTGATTTTATAATATGAAAACATATTGAACTCATTCTGGAGGTTCAATGTTCCTCTTAAGAGACAGGGTTATCTGATTTTATTTGTTAATATTATTGGTTATTCTTCATTCTGTTGTCATGTATGAACCCACCTCTCCCCCAAACGCATGCTACTACCAACAAGAAATAAGAACGAGCAAGACTCCAAAGACAAATTTCTATTTCTAAAGTCAAAACTGTTCTGTGTGAAGAGACAACGATCCCATCACTGCTTCAATAATTTCAAGGCAAAGACAAGGTCACCTTGATTTGAGAATCATTGATTTCAGGCTAATTCATTGATTCCTAAATCCCCATTCTTCCTCTAATGATAATGTCAAAGTTTAGCCTAAGTTTAACTTTCACTTGGAACAAACAAGTGTGAGGCAGAAAATTAAGCATTAATCACATTGCATGATCCATATGAGGACACATTAAAGAATCAATGGCAGCTCATCAGTTACTATTCTGGAATAGTAGTTAGAAAACAAGAGTTAAACATATCAAATCCATTATCCACCCATTTAATTTGAAGTTAATGTAGCTGCCCAAAACAATTGGTAATAT
This sequence comes from Cercis canadensis, assembly GCA_003255065.1. NCBI lineage: Eukaryota > Viridiplantae > Streptophyta > Magnoliopsida > Fabales > Fabaceae > Cercis > Cercis canadensis. The sequence goes on from QAOA01000473.1 coordinate 147,131, forward strand.
TACCAATAGCCAAATACAGAATACTATAAGACTTAAACATAGAAAATCCTTATGTTTATTGGGTGGATTCGAAGTCCATATCTACTCAAATACACAAAAACCTACCTACTTGGTATACAATAAGAGCATAGAAACTCAATATCAAAACTAAAACATAAACCATATACCCGTATCCTAGCTCAATGATGCAATCAAACAAAGGAACATGAGAGGCACAAAAACTAGGAATTCTCAAATCAGACTGCTATGAACCTAATGTAAAAAGGGACTTTATAATACTTATCAAACATTGAGGGTACCATGCTGATGCTGACACTGCTTCCTTCTTCCTTGTTTTAGAAAATGTATATGGGGAGAAGGGTTCGAGGGTCGAAGAAAGATTACCTGGAATTGGACTGCGAAGGCAATGGGTGATGGTGGCGGCAATCGGTGACGGCAATCGACGACGTCGAGGTTGGGTTTGTTTTTGGAGTGAAGGGAGGCATAGCCGAGAGAGATGGGGAGAGGAGAAGAACATATTGGGGATTTGTGGGATATGGGTGAGGAAATTTTACAAAATAAAGGGGTATAATAGTCATTAACACATATTTCCTCTCCAAACCCTCCAATTTGGAAGAACACATGAATTAGACAAAAAAGGACTCTAGAGGTTACAATTCCTCTTGTTTCCTTTCCTTTTTTAAGTTAAATCTCCCAAACAAAGGAGAGGGGAGCTTTATTCCTCTCCTCTCCTCTCCTTTCCATTCCAAATAAACTCCCAAACAAATCCTTAGAAAAGGAGGAAGAAGGCATGAGGTGAGAGGGAGATAGAAAGAAGGACAAATGAAGAAACCCATAAACAAGTCTAAAAATTCAATTTCTGATTTTAAAAAACTAAATTTTCAAATGGCCATGAATTTTATGTAAATTTTCAAATGAATTTTATGAATTAACTTTCTGATTTTATGTTGTGATTCTTCCTTGGTTGGAATGGGGCACTCGCTCGGTGAAGGGAGAAAATGAAAGGGAAAGAGGAAGGAATGACGAGCAAATTCTCCTAAACTGAAACGGTGCGTTTTGTGCAAAAAAAATTCCAACGGTATATTCTGTGGAATTTAAAAAAATNTATATTCCGTGGAATTTAAAAAAATTAATTTTTTTTTCTCTTTTTTTAAAATTCCAACGGTATTTTGTTCCATTGGAAAACAACCTTTTTCTTGTAGTGTACAACAAAATCTGTATTTTCCAACGGTTAACATTTATTGAAAATTCCAATGGAATTTCATTACCATTGAAATTTTCTATCAGAATTATGGTTAGAATTTGTAAATAGGAAAAAAGAATTTTTTTTTTTTAAATTCCAACAAAATATTCCAATGGAATATACTGTTGGAATCTTTTTAAGACAATCTGCATTGTTTCAACAATGGAAAGTCAATTTTTTTTGAAATGGAACCGAGTTCCAATGATAATTTTCCTAGGAAATTCCATTGGAATCCTTCCAACTTAAGCCACCATCCCACCTCTCTTTTTTTGCACTTTCACCATTTTCTTTTTCCTCCTTCACCGAGACCTCACATCCTTCCTTCCTCTCTACTTGCAAGCTTTGAACTATGTCTGTGGGAGGCAATTTCAGGTGACTCTGGTGGCAAGCCTTCATTCTACTACTTCCTTATACTCGAAAATGGCAATTGAAAACCCTCTGTTTCACTCTTCTCTCTTCCCCTCCCCTTCCCCCTCCCATAACTCATTCTCTGTAGCGATGGCTTCTGGTCCTAGCGGCAAGGGCTTCTTTTCTCGGTGGTGACAGCTTCTTTTCCCAGTGGTGGCAGTGGCGGCTTTCGGTTGCTTCCTGGTTTGGGTAAGTATTTTAACCCTAAAATCCTCTTTTCCCTAAATCTCTCTTCTCACTTGTGCTTTTATTCATGTTATTTGGTTTCCATTAATTTTAGATTAGAATAATATAAAATCCACATTAGATTAAGGAATTATGAATTGGAGGCATGATTTGTTGTTTAGGTTTGGGTTTAAGTTTAATCCAAAATTAGGATGCCCAAATTGAGAAGGTATGGATTTTAATTTTTTAAATTGAGTTGTTTCAAAAATATAAATTAGGTTTTACCTGAATTCTGTAGGGAAAATCTGATTTTACCATTTTATTTTGGTAAAATGGGGACTGCACCAGGAAAGCTACACTTGATTGGCTCTTATTTATGCCACTTTATAAACAAAGCATTGAAAATAACAAAGAGCTGATGGTCTATTACTAATACAAAGACCTCTTATTAGCCTTCGGTGCCCCTCTAAGACATGGACCATGATGGTCTTGTTTAACATTATGCAGTGGCTTGGATTATTTGGTTTATGCTTATTGCCATGTTTGGTGAAATTGTTTTTGCTTGAGAATTTTGAACAGTCTTGATTTATCATTTCAAAGGCTTTAGGAGCAGAAAAGAGGCTGAGGCTCCTAGATATTTGCTTTATGTGTAGTGTTTTGTTTCTATGGTTGGATATTTATGCCTTATGCCAGAATGTTTAAGTGGAGATCTTTCGTTGTACAACTTGTGTGGGGTAGAATTGTTTTATTAGCTTTTTTATGAATTTTAAAATTTCCTTCCAATTTCAATTTCGTCACTCAACAGTTCGGTCGAGGTTTTCATTCGCATTTACTTGACAGTTCGGTCAAGGTTTGACGGTCTGTTAGAAATTTTAAAATTTTCTTCCAATTTCAATTTCGTCACTCGACAGTTTAATCGAGGTTTTCATTCGCATTTACTTGATATTTTGGTCAAGGTCTGACGGTCCGTCAAAAATTTTAAAATTTCCTTCCAATTTCAATTTTGTCCCTCGACAGTTTGGTCGAGGTTTTCTATTTTGCATTTACTTGACAGTTCGGTCAAGGTCTAACGGTCCGTCAGAGATTTTAGAATTTCATGTCAATCTCATTTTTATCACTCAATAGTCCGGTCAAGAGCAACATAGAAGCTAAAAGCACTTAAGTCCATAATCATCTTCGAATTCGTTCTTGGAGGTATGATTTCTGCACATTCCTTGCTCTGATTTGGGGTTTCTGAATGGTTTGGGTTTAGGGCAATTGCAGTGGCTATATTTTTGATTTGGGTCTTGTTGATTTGAGATTATGGACTGACTTTGGCTAGTGGATGTCTTTGATTTGGTGATTCTGGTGGTGATTTTTGTTGATTCTCTAGTTACCCTTGTGTTGAATTGATTTCTGTTTCACTAGTTGTTGTGTTGTTTCCATTAAAGAAAAATTATAGAAAGTGAATTTGATGCAGGGAGTGTTGTGTTTTTCTTTGAGCTATGGTATTGAAGTTTAGTTCTCTGTAAGCTTTGCATATAATGCTTGAATCTGGTTTAGTTTTTTATGGCCTTTACTGTATGCCCTCTACCTTCTATTTTTTTGACAAATGATTTCATTGTGGATATTTGTGTACTTTGTGAAGGGTTCATGGTTGTTTTCTTTTCGTATAATTTTGTCTTGACTTGGAGGGATATGTATAAAACTTGAGTTTTGAAAGGATTATGAAAAGGGTTAGGTTTGGAGAAATGGTTAATTGCTGAAGTACTATAATTGAATCATTGTATTTTGGTAATGATATTATTGCTTAAATGTCATTTCCTTTGCTGTTTTGACCTTGCATGAATGGATGGTTTAAGGTTAAATTCTTAGCTGATTTAGCGTGCTTTGAGGAGGGTTTTAAGTTTAGTTTTCATGCCACCTTGGGTTGGTTCTTATGCCATTTTTGAGCTATGATACATGTGTTTTCTTGTGGTCCTAAAGGCATTTTTGTTACTGTCATTTTGGGTTGATTTCACTGCTGTCCTGCCATGTTTACATTGCTACTGGAATTTTGTTTCAGTTGATGTTCTTTTGATTGGTCTATAGGCCATTTAGTAACCAAATTGGTTGTCTTTGATGCCTTGTTTTGAGATACTGTTTTTACTGGGATTTGGTTGCTTGCCTTACTGTTGGGTGGTTTTAAAACTGATTTGACATAGTTTTAGCATGGAAAAGAATGTTTGCATGTCATTTTCGCTGCTGTTAGTTTTCTGTCTAGCAGCACTTAATGTTCAATTTATTTTTAGAGCTATAGAGCTCAGATTTGAGCATTTCTTATCTTTTTAGAACCATAAGATGTGTATCTTAAATGTATGCAATTTTCAGATTTTGTCCATGTCTAGTTTATCCCCAGTTTCATTTTGAATATATTTGTTCACGTCTGCACTAACACTGATGCCCTATCTATGGCAGTGTTCAGTTTTTTATTTTTTTCTGGAATTATACAGATCCGAATTGCGTGGTTATTGTCTTTTTAGAACCATAAGATGTTTGTCTTCAATGTGTACAACTTTCAGATTTCTTTCATGTGTAGTTTACTCCCAGTTTCGGTTTGATTATAGTTGTTCAATGCTGCACCGACACTGATGCCCTGTCTCTGGCAGTGTTCTGTCTTTTATTTCTTTCTGGAGTTATACAGCTCCGAATTGCATGATTCTTGTCTCTTTAGAACCATGAGATGCATGTTTTAAATGTATGCAATTTTTATATTTTTTGCATGTCTAGTTTATTTCCAGTTTGAATGTGAATAAGACTATTTTTCTGCACTGTCAGTGCTACCAGTCAGCACTGGCGGCGCGTCGTCTTTTATCTCCAGTTTAAGTTGTACAGCTAAAAATTAAGTGATGTCAGTCTCATTTGAATTGTAAGATGTGTGACTTCAATGTATGTAATTTTTATAATTTTTGCATGTCTATTTTGCTCTCGGTTTTGACTCGAACACAGCTGTTTCGGATAATTGATGAATATGTGAATTCTTTGGATTCCTTCGAATTTGTCTCTTGATAAGAATGGTGGTTTTGGGTTTGTTTGGTGGCTGTCATAGTGTATTATGCCTCATTTCTTGGTGTATTTTGTTTATGTGTTTAGTTGTCATTCTTATGTGTGATGAATTCTTTTTTTTATTCTAAAGGCTTGTTTTGGGTTTAGTTCTCATGCATTGTTTGCACTATTCTAAGGGTTGTTTAGGGTTTATTTGTGCAGTTTTGGTTGATTTTGGATTATTCCCTTTGAAGCATGTGGAGATTAAATGTGTAGGTCACTTAGGTAGTTTTCTTTTAAATCTTCAAGTCTTGCCTAATCTGTGTTTAGTGTATTCATGAGCATCTTTGGATACAGCTCATGGTAATTATGATTATGAGAAAATTGGATGGCCCAACCGAAAGACGCCTAGCTACAAGCTTGGAGCAAGAATGATGTTTTATTTATCATATTTTTTATTTTTTGATGTAAATTAAGATTTTTCAGCACCTAGATTTTGAGACAAGTTTTGTAATATTTAAAATCATGCATTTGCATTGCATATAAAAAATATATCTGTGTGGCATAGTATCCGCATGCTCCTTCACTTATCATCGGAGGATAGGGCGAGTCAGTCCTATATGGGATGCCTTTCTCTATCCGATCTAGGTGAAGGTATCGCCACCCTGGACGGTCGTTTTATGCGATGAAGGGGTGGAAGGATTTAGGTCTCGGTAGAGAAATCATGCATTGCACGTTTAAATTTTTTATTTTTATTTTCGTCAGATATTCTTGTAATCATTTATTATTTTGGAGTAAATAAAATACACGTTTTGGCCATATTGATGTTCGCATAATTAATTTAGGGTAACCGTCTTTAGACAGATGCCGTGGGATCCCTAACACCTTCCCCACACATAAACAAACTCCTGAACTCTCTCTGGTTCGCAAACCGTTGTTTTTTTTAAATTAAAAAATGAGTTTTTCAATTGTTTCCCATTTTCCTAATACAATTGGTGGCGACTCTAAGTTTTCTTTCGAAAATTAATCATTTTTCTTTAAATTCGTCATCCGCATTGTAGTGACTTTCAGGTATGTTGTGACAACTTGCTAGTTCATTGGGCTAGCAACAGGGGCTTATGCAGCCCAATATCTTAAAGTTACACTTTCGCTCTTGGTTGGTCTTATATAGACTCAAGCTTCTTTAACTTTGTCTAATGTGGAACGTAGTTCTTTTATTTATGTTTACAAACTATTTAACACTCTATGCCATGTATCCTTCAACAACCAAATTCCCATCACCCAACAACCCATAAATAAAATGTTTTTTCAATTTAATGTGCTTCTTCTAGCATGAAACACTAGATTCTTTGCTAGATGAATTGCACTTTGACTGTCACATAAAAGAATATTACTTTCTTGACTTTTATCCAATTCCCCATGGAAACTTTTCAGTTAGATAATCTCTTTGCTTGCTTTAGACATAGCAATATACTCTACCTCAATGGTTGATTGAGCCACGATCTTTTGTAGTTTAAATGCTCAATTAACAGCAATTCTACCCAAGGTGTAGACATAACTAGTAGTGCTTCTTCCATTATCAATGTCTCCACCATAGTCTGCATCAACAAAGCCTTGTAGAGTTAAACCACCCATCTTAAAACAAAGTAACAATGACATGGTACCTCTTAGATATCAAAGGATCCACTTGACATCTTCCCAATGCTTCTTCCCTGGTTTAGCCATGAACCTATTTATAGCTCCCACTGCATGTGATATCTTAGGTTTGGTAAAAACCATCAAATACATTAAACTGACAACAGTGGAAGCATAAGGAACTCTAGCCATAAATTCACGCTCTTCCATTGTCTTGCGTGATTGTTCCTTAGAAAGCTTGAAGTGATATGCCAAAGGAGTATTCACAGATTTAATAATTCACATTCTAAATTTGTTTAACACTTTTTCAATGTAATTAGCTTGTGAAAACTACAAAGTACCAGCCACTCTATCCCAAACAATCCTCATCCCAAGAATTTTCTTTGCAGCTCCCACTTCATTGAATCTTCAACTTGAATTGCTTCATTATAACATTCAGGTTCACCTCTATTAGTCAACCATAAGTAATGCAAAGAATGTGAGTATCACTGAATAGGGTTAGACACTTTGTTTGACCTTATCTATTGAGACACATGTGTAGAAGGTTTTGGTTGTGTTGAAATATTTTCAGGATTTTCTTGCACCCTTTTAGCAACATCACTTTCAAATAGCTCTTCCAATTGAACTTGTTCATGCTTTCTAGTCATCTTTCTTGCACTATCAGATTTTGCAACATGCCTATCATTGTAGACAATATTTTAATTGAATATAACATTCCTCCTTCTTATGATTTTTCTATTTTCATCATCCCTAAAATGATAGCCAAAATCATTCAAGCCATATCTAATGAAAAAAAAAAATTCTTTATCTTACGTCAAGTTTATCTCTATCACCATAATGAACATGCTCATATGAAACACAACAAAAAAAATTTAAATGTGAGAGAGCTACTTTACAACTCCAAATTTCTTCAGGAAATTTCATATCTAGAGGAATATAAAATCCTCTATTTATTAGGTAGGTTGCTATGTTAATTACATCTTTCCAAAATGCTTTTGGCAACTCAACATGTATTCTCGTACTCCTAGCATGCACAAATTTTGTTTGAACTTTTTGCTGCTATATTGACCATTATTGTCAAACCACATACATTTTAACTTTTTACCAAATTGATTCTCCACATGAAATCTTCACTTCTAAACATATCAAATACATGTGATTTCTTTTTCAAAAAATAAACATATACCTTACTAGTGGTATCATCAATGAAAGTGACATAATAACATGAACCACAAAGAGATGATACTGGTGAGGGACCGCATACATCTGTATGAACAAGCCCCAATATTTTTGTCTTAGGCACCCTTCTACACTTGGAGAGGGACCTTGTTTCTATTTTCCAATGATATATTCCTCATAAATGTCAAAGTCTACAGACTTCAAACTAAATAATTTTCCCTTAGATGCCATTATCTTCATCCCTTCCTCACTCATATTTCAACTATTGCCATAATTTCTCTTGTGCTTGTGATCATATAAAGAGTACCAAACATCCAAGTGCTATAATCATAGAACCTTTGGTGATTATGCATGAATTGCCAACAAAAGTTGTTGAATGTCCATTATTATCAAGTTGCCATATAGAAATCAAAATTCTTTTCAATCTAGGAACATGCCAAACATTTTTTTTTTAATTTCCAATCCCACTAGCTGTTATTATAAGAACTTTACTTTCCCCTTCAATGTTAAGAGCCTCATTATCAACAAGATGAATTTTTTCGAAATTACGAGACACATAATTTCTGAAACACTATTCTATGAGGTGATGTGGGATGGGCTGATGCAGGATGAGCTATCCTCAAGAAAGTCCATGTTTGGATTAGTATTTTGGTTAAACCAACCCACTATTTGGTTTAATCATTCAACCATCTATTTAGTTAGCTAATTACAATGAATCTGGTCATGTCAATTTTCAGAATGTATTTCTTTTGGAATTTGTAAGCATTAAAGCTAGTCAGTATTAGTTATTAGTGCATTTTCTTGGAAGTTGTAAGTTGCATTTAATAGCCTATTTTCCTATTCTTGGAGGGTTGCTCCAAGGTTATATATTACAATTTTTGGATTAATGAAGAGACTTTTTAGATTATCAAAAGTAAAGACCTGTGTGATTGTTTCTTTCTAAGTTTTGTGTCTGTTGGTGAATTCCTTGAGTGCTGAGCTTATTTTGAACTCTTATCTTTAAGGTGGTGAGTTGTAACGTTATCTTACTATTTTATACCTTAAAATGGTATCATTTGGTACAATGATGCGGGATGGGTTGATGCAGGATGAGCTGTCCTCAAGAAAGTCCAAGTTTGGATTAGTATTTTGGTTAAACCAGCCCACTATTTGGTTTAATCATTCAACCATCTATTTAGTTAGCTAATTACAATGAATTTGGTCATGTCTATTTTTAGAATGTATTTCTTTTGGAATTTGTAAGCATTAACGCTAGTCAGAATTAGTTATTAGTGCATTTTCTTGGAAGTTGTAAGTTGCATTTAATAGCCTATTTCCTATTCTTGGAGGGTTGTTCCAAGATTATATATTACAATTTTTGGATTAATGAAGAGACTTTTCAGATTATCAAAAGTAAAGACCTGTGTGGTTGTTTCTTTCTAAGTTTTGTATCTCTTGGTGGATTCCTTGAGTGGTGAACTTGTTTTGAACTCTTATCTTTACGGTGGTGAGTTCTTATCCTTAAAGTGGTGAGTTGTAACGTTACCTTACTGTTTTATACCCTAAAACGGTATCGTTTGGTATCAGAGCAATTCAAGTTCTTGTTTGGTGTCATGGCGAGGCATGGAAATTCTATTCCTCTAGATTTTCAAGGCATGAATGACTTCAACTTTCTTCAAGATGCCATTGTAGATTGGAATTCACCACCAATCTATGATATTTATCCAGAAAATGTGCTAGAAGATTCAAATTGTATTGATTTGAGTGGCTTAGGTATATATGAAAAGGAGAGTAAAGAAAGTTCAAATTTCCAAATGAATGAGACTTCAAGTCTTGAAGAGCTGAAAGGAGAGATACGTCCACAATCAGTAGACAGAGAACTTTGTGTTCCACAATACTTAAGTCTTGAGCATATTGATTTTATTATTCCATACAGATACAATATCATGTGTGACAAGAAACATAATCCTTTATTGTTCTTTCTCTCTTCAACAAGGTGGCCAAAGGAATATCAAAGAATGAGTTTTTATTTAGAGCAAAGGATGCTATTCAACTAATCGGGAGCTTTTATGCTTAAACACTTTAAAACTCAAGGTCGAGTTTTCTCCAACAAGGGGAGAATGATGTAGGATGGGCTGATGCAGATTAGTATTTTGGTTAAACCAGCCCACTATTTGGTTTAATCATTCAACCATCTATTTAGTTAGCTAATTACAATGAATTTGGTCATATCTATTTTTAGAATGTATTTCTTTTGGAATTTGTAAGCATTAACGCTAGTCAGTATTAGTTATTAGCGCATTTTCTTGGAAGTTGTAAGTTGCATTTAATAGCCTATTTTCCTATTCTTGGAGGGTTGTTCCAAGATTATATATTATAATTTTCGGATTAATGAAGAAACTTTTCAGATTATTAAAAGTAAAGACCTGTGTGGTTGTTTCTTTCTAAGTTCTATATCTCTTGGTGGATTCCTTGAGTGGTGAACTTGTTTTGAACTCTTATCTTTAAGGTGGTGAATTCTTATCCTTAAAGTGGTGATTTGTAGTGTTACCTTACTGTTTTATACCCTAAAATGGTATCATGAGGTGTTGTGAAAATATGCATTAGATCTAAAATCCAAGATTCTATCGGGTTGTCAACACTCAGAATTAAAGCATCTCCAATTTCTTCGGTTGATGCATTAAAAATTATCATTTTGTTGTTGGTTCTTCTTCTATAGTCATTTATGAGATGTCCCTTCTTACCACAATTCCAACAAGGAGCATTGCTCGATCTAGTTTGACTTCTCTTCTTGGACTTTGACCTTCCTCTGTTTTAACCTTGTTGAAATGTTCTTCCCTTGCCTTCTCCAATCAAGGTATACCCAAATTATTCTCATTTTGATTTTCTGCAAATATCCTCCCTCAAAATCAAATCCTAAATATCCTATATTTTAATTTATTTTCTCCAAAAGAACTACTAAATATAGTCAGAGTTGCATGGCAAGTATCTGCAAAGAGGATAACAATAATAATGCTTAAACCTCATCAATAAAACTAATATCAACTGAACTAAATTGATTAATAATCATATTCAATTCGTGGATTTGATCAGTAATAGAAGAACCTTCAACCACTTTTAAATTAAACAAACAATGCATTAGATATACCTTGTTTAAAGTTGATGGCTTCTCATATGTATTTGATAGCACCTTCATCATATTTGCAGTCTTCTTCTCATTTTTTATATTAAAATCGACATTCCTAGCCAACGTTAAATGAGCAACTAGTAGCACTTGTCTATCTAGCAACTCCCAATCTTCCTTTGACATTGAATGTGACTTCTTTTCCAAAAGGGGTAGATGCAACTTCTTATGATATAGATAAACTTTAATCTGCATGTTCAAGAAATTAAAATAATTATCGTAAAATTTGTCAATCTTCACTTTTCCTTCTTTCACTGCCATTGCTTCCACTTTTCGGTCACTTCAACCGAAGCTCTAATACATGTTGTTAGGAAGGGTGAAACCTTTTAACACTTGTAGAATTAACCGAAAGAATTGAAAGAGAAAGAATGACAAAAAAGAAAAAAAAAACACACACACACACATACACACAGTAAATTTATGTGGATTAGAAAAAAATCCTACTATATGCACGACCGCATTGGGGCTTCCACTATGTTATGAGAGTTAAACATTATAGAAGGTGGTTTGTAGCATTTAAATACAAGAAAATTAGGTTAACTTTATTTTTAGAGGAAAGTTGTAGACACAGTATTTTATTCGGGGGTTGTCAAAACTATTTTTTTTTAAAAAAAAATAGAAAAATAGAAAAAATTATTTTTATTGGAAAATTTGATATTAAGGTCTTTAAGGCCTCTTTTAGCTTTTGGATCAAAGTTTTAGTTTTTGAGCATTGACCCACTTCATTTTAAGTTAGGAAACCCTTTGGCCTGTTTTCTTTAAATTTAAGGTTAGGGCCTTTTGACTCATTTGCTTTATATTAAATACCTTGTTTGGACATAAAAATTATAATTTTCTAAGTTTTTAGTGATTTTGGGTCAAAGCCCATGTTTTGGGCTTGACCCGTCATGCTAAAACCTAGTTTTTAGTCTTTGGGTCCACCCAATTTTTTGTTTTTCTAATGTTTTTGGTGAAAATAAATTATATATGTTTGTTAGACTATTTATTTGTTTGAAGTTTAATTTGGGACCAATTGGATCAACTTAGGTCTAAGGTTGAGCTCTTTGGGCTCATTTTGATCTAATTTAGGCCATTAGGATTTTGTGATTTTTATTTTTAATAAAAAAAATCAAATAAATTTGTTAAAAAATCTGAAAGGAGATCAGCTAGGGTTTAAAGAATTTTTCTAAGCATAAGTGAAAACATACCTCAAGGAAGCTTCATGAAAGTTATTTGTGCAAAACAATTTTGGAAAAATTGCTAATGGGGGATTCTTAACCTTATTTTTGCATGAAAAAAATTACAAATTAGAGGGGCTGAAGTGTGCAATTTGGTTAGGGCTTTTTGGGAAATAATTATTGGATTTTTCACATGCCAAGGCTAAAGGAAAGTGAGAGGAAGGTGCAAAAGGGGTATTTAAGGACCAAACTACCATCAACTTGCTCTCCAAGTTGAGAGGGTTGATTGCATTTAGGAAAAAAGAGAGGAGAGAGCCTCATAATATGCTCTCAAGGTGAAAACAAGAAACAAGAGAGAGAACTTGAAAAAAATAGATCAAAGAGAGGAAAGTTGAGAGAAAAGTTTGATATTCTTGGAGAGAAAAACAAGAAACCAAGAGTGGTTTGAGCTTCTTCGAGTTGGGTTCTACACTTTTGAGCAAGAAACATGAGTTTTCTTAAAGAAGACTAGGTAAACTTCACTCTTCTCCTGATTTCTTGTCATCCTCTTGTGGGTTTTTGTTTGAATCCATGTGAACTGTATGTTTCTTTTTGTTTCCTTCTTGAATGCCTCTATTTCATTTTAATTCTATGAGTTTCATTTTGATTTTTGTTGTTTTTCTCCTCTCTTGAATATCCTCATGATATTTTGGTTTAAGGAGATTATATTTAGTTTCTATTTTGATTGTGGTTCAATACCTAGTTTATTGTTGTTTGGCTTATTTTTACCATATGTCATGACTTTTGTTTAGAGTTGGTCTTTTTCTAGCATGGTCTTGGTTGATAGTATTGTAGGTTTTACATGCTTGCTGCCCTATTATTGTTTTGTTACCATTTGTCATGTCTTGTTGGAGTGATCCTGCTTCTTGTCGATTTCTTTTTGAGTATTTTGTTTGTTTTGCCTTTGTTTTCTTAAATGTGTTTTAGGGTTCTTGATTAAAAATCAAAATAATGCTTGACCTTTCTTGAAAACTTTGTGTTTTGGTCTTAATCTTTTGACTTTTGTCATGTTTAAAATCAAATTGGTCAATTGGGATAGTAGTTATCAAATTTGGTTTCTAAATGGTCATTCTCGAACCACTCAGTCCAACACAGGCAGTGGTCGGTCTTTTGACCATAACTTCAGTTTTACAATCCCAAATGACATGATTCTTGTCTTGTTAGAAACCCAAATGGCATGGTTCTTGACTTTTGTCGCATTTGCTCCTAGTTTTAATTTAAAAATGGACTGTACTGTGAAATTGTTAGTTGATTTTGGCAGTGTTCTATTTTTTGGCCATAACTTGAGTTACAGAGCTCATTTTTGTATAATTTTTTATCATTTGGAGCCATAAGATGCTTTTCTATGTCCTGTAAAATTTTGGGGTCAAATTTCATTGGCATACATTCCCAGATTTCTTTACAAGTTTCTCCTATTTTATGTTTTATTTTCTATCTTTGCTGTTTTGTTTTTTTGTTTTTTTTTTTGCCTTGTGTTTGCTTGTTGTCCTTTCTTCCTTTTTAGAACCATTTGCATGCTAATTAGGAGTGTATGTTGATTGCCCTGTTTAACTAAATATTGTTACTTTACTTTGCATGCCATTTTTATGGTTTTATTTTGACTCTTAATAGCTGCTACATGTGCTTTAGTATTGTATACCTTTTCACTATAAGTTGACATGTTCATTGTTTTATCTTGTCATTTATTGTGATGTGTTGTGGCTGCTCAATTATTTATGCATATGTGACCTTTAATTTTTTTTATTTTGAGCCAACTAATGTGTGTTCCATGTCAAATGGAGTTATAATCCTTGGGCCATTAGCTAGACCCTAAGGCGGTTCGGAGGCTCGGAGAGCTTTTATTTATTTTGATTACATTTTTCAATTATGTACCATTTCCCTATTGGACAAGGACAAGTGTTGTAATACGTAAAATCATACATTTGCATAGCATTTAGGAATGTGATTGTTCGCTTAGTATCCATATGCCCCTTACTTATCTAGGGAGGGGTAGGGGTGACATACCCCCATAGGGGTAGCTCTCCTATCCGCCCGAGGTAAGGATAAACGCCACTTTGGGAACCGAGAAGTGTGGGAACAAAGTGGAAGGATTTAGGATGCGATTAGATTCATGCATAGCACATTTATAATTATTCGCAATTTATATTGGTTGCATGCTTATTTATTTAGTTAATTTTTATGATTAAAGGAAAGAAAAAAAAATGAAAAAAAAAATGAAATGAACATTTGTTTTGAATTTGGCATTTGAAAATGAAATTTTCTTTTAAGCTTTTGAACTGTCTTACGAACTACGCAGACTTTGATCTCTAATTAGGGTACGTAGGCATTCGAAGGTGACGAATCAAGTCCAGATTTAAACAATCACACATTTTTCTTTTGTTTTCATTTAGGGTTAAAATAAATACAATTTGGCCATAACTTAATTTTCACAATTAATTTCAGGTAACCGTATTTTAGACAGGTGTTGTAGGGTGCCTAACACCTTCCCTACACACAATTAGACTCCTGAACCTTCTCTAGTTCGTAGAACAAGTTTTTGGAAATAAAAAGGGTTTTCTAATTGTTCCCCAATTTTTAATACAATTGGTAGAGACTCCAAATTTTCTTTTGAAAAACTAATCTTTTTTCTAAATCCGTCATTTGCATCGTAGCAAATATGATTGTGAAAATAGGGTAAGTCATGGCCAAAAAAAAAAAAAGAAGAAAATAGGGCAAGCTAAAAAAAAAAAAAAAAAAAAAAA
>QAOA01000473.1:161939-208367 GCA_003255065.1 Cercis canadensis
AAGATCAAAAGTTCTAAAGGCTGCTTTCCAAGGAGGTGTGCAACATGAAGCCCTTGGTGCTATATGCATATTCCGTTTATATATGTAGTTAGTTTGTTTACATATGTGGTTATTTTATACATATTTACACATGATAAACACATATATAAATAGAATACCACACAGTACTAAAGGGTGACAGACACCTACTTGGAAATTTTATCCTTTACATAATTTATGGTCTTTTATTGTAAGTTTTAGAACCTGAGAATAATTCTCTCAAAAAAAAAATCAATTGGAATTTGTGATGTGATAGTTCACATATGGTTTCATAAACTCTAGGACTTTTAGAATCAATGCTTTTCATACCTGTTGCTTTGGCTTTTTTTATTTTTATTTTTATTTTTATAGTAGCCATATTTGATCCCTTCACAATTAGTTGTTAGGAATGTCAATTGCAATCGCAGCTGTAGGTGTGAGTTAACTATAATGCCCTTAGAGCTAACTCTAAATGACAATGTCTAGCTCTCAGCTTGCTACATATATTTAGGTAGAGCTATCTCCATATACTAGTATCCAATTCATTTAGAAAATCTAGAAATAATGCACAACACGAAAGTATGGTAGGCCCAGGAACAAATTAACAAGCTAGATGAAAACATTAAAGGGAGAACAAGAGAGAACTTAAATGATTTCCTATAATTCTGAAAATTCTTCTCTTGGGTTGTGCCTTTGAGACTCATGTAGCATCTCCTTAAATAGTACCCCTAAGAACTCTCTAGACCACAAATTGAAACTATAAAATATCAACTAGATCAATTATATAGTACCTAATTATTTCTAATTACTAGTGCCTTAATTCCTGCATCCATGGTAGAGTTACAATGCAGCTCAACCCTTATCTTTAGAATTGACTTATCCATTAACTTCTAAATTAACTATGGAACTCGTGACCCTAACTTCTAACTTAACTATGTAATTCATAACCTTACAACTTTTTAATTAACTTCTAACATTCGTATAGCTAACTCAAAGCAGAATGAAGCTAACTTTAGCTGCACTTAAGTTACTTGAACTTGTTAAATTTCTATAAATTCTTCCGTTATTCTTGTGAAATTCTATATGGCTCCTTTATCCTGCATTTTATTGTTTCTAAACATATTTTAAGCCCAAAACAACTGGATAGGCATTATTTCCATTTAAGTTAGGATTAGATTTTATACTAAGACAGTATAACATAAAATTTTTATACTTCGTGATCTAGAGGGCATATCCAGTGGTTCAATTGATTTTTTGCCATGAGGTTAACTTAGTTCCAATTCCGACTGTGTGATTTTCAATATATCTCTCCCATTTTGATGTGAAACTATACGACAAAAGAGAATTTCACGTAAACTTCAAAGGTTGAAGTGTTTACCTTTAACATATGGTATAGCAAAAATGTTTTCATGAGTGTGTACCTTTAACATATTTTTGTAGGCTGCTCAATACACTAGGCTTACAGTGTACTACGGCAACAATATGTTCCCTTTTTACAGAGGTAGTGAGGCTTAAACATTAACGATCTTGTGTGATTTCATTTAAAAACACCCAATCTATATGTATCATAATCTATCTCTCCATATACAATTCCAAACCAAGAATTTTTTCCTTCTTTTCTCTGGTCAATGTTATCTAAACACCCTTAACATAAGATTGCACAACCATTCTTCCATCAAAATCAAATACCTCTACATGAGCATAAAATAGTTTCATGAGCTGTTCAAATATAGACTCATTCCTAGGTGGTCCAGATTCTATTCTTGTTACAATTTAGTTTTACATATGTGCTGTCCAATTATTCTGGCTGTTTAGAAAATTAGATAACTAGAATCTTATTTTTGCTCGAGAATCTTTATATGTTGAAACTAAAACACAATATTGTCCTTCGCGGCATGACCCTGGTCTTCACATGTATAATCTCTACCTCCCTAAGAAGCACGCTGCTTGATCATTGGCCAACCTATTCTCCAAGCTGTCTCAAGAGTAATGTTGGCAGAAAATCAGTCTGAAAGATGACATAACTTATGTCCTACAGTCGTAGGACAATCCCTACGATCAAATGTTCCCATTGGCGCAACGAAATCAATTGCTAGAATCCTTATGACATGGGTTGGTATGTATCAACCTGTTAATTAGGCTATTAAAATTAAAAATAAGACATTCTTGAACATGTTGGCTAAATGAAGTCATGCTCTTCTAATCCGGCTTGTGACTATATATGCTACATGAATATTGCCCAACGTTTCCAACTTTTTAAGAGCTCCTCTATGGGTACCGGCAGCCATGTACAATGAAGCACGTCATTTCCAAATCCACTACAATGAAGAATTCCTAGTGATGTACTAAAAAAACACACAAATAATATGATAAACATATGACAAGGAATCGATGAAGCAACAATGGATTTTTTATCCAATGTTTAGGAATTCCTACACAACAAGATTAGTTGCTACATGCCAATAAGTACAATCTAGTGGTGAGGGGTTTGAGTAATTAGTAGATGATAAAAAATTTAAACTTATGTGTGATTATATTATAAAAGAAAAAAAAATATTAGTTACCATAGATTTAAACTATACATGTGATTTTATTGCTAGTTATTTAATACCAAGTGCTATCCATACCACAAGTAAATTTAATGACTCAAATGATTGGTATTGTTTATTTTAATTAACAGATATATGGAACCAATAAAATACACGGCCTAGATTGTTTTAGTAGTTAGTTATGCCTGCGGTATTGATACCACTTGTTGTATTGAAAATTTGCTTTGACTAGATCAAGAAGGTCAATTAATGTGTGTGTGTTGTGTGTTAATCTGTAATTTTATTTAATGGGCCTCTCTTTAATAGTTTTCAACTTTTAACTTTCATTGTTAATAAATAATGTAGTGGGGAAAATGACAATAAATTGGAATGTTAGATCTTTCCCCTCGAAGATTAACAAGCATACAGTTATCAATTTACGTAACTATCTGTCTTTATAAATATTTATTGGGATTGACTCTTACTATAATCTGCTGATCTTGTTTTAGATGGCGAACATCCCTGTCTATATGGTAACCAACATTGTTGAGAGATTGGTGGATAGAGCAATAGAAGAAGATTTTTTCTGTTTTAATACAATTGTTGAAGACTACGAAAAGGAAAAGGAAAAATTGATAGCAAAGCAGAGTGGACTGTAAAAGTATATTGAAGAGGCCACAAGTGCTGTTCAAGAGATAGAGAAAGAGGTTATACTGTGGAAGGATAAAGCCACAAGTCTAATTACAGAAGATACTAAAATGAAGAAATCATGTTTTTTGGTTTGTGTAGTAACTGCATTTGGCAGTACCGTCGAGGCATGAAGTTGGCACAGAAGAAGCTAGAGATTACAGAACTCATTGGCAAGGAGTTTGCAAAAGTTGGACGCCCTGCTAAACTTCCTGGCCTAGAATACCATTCTTCACCTGATTTTATCCATTTTGACAGCAGAAAATTTGTTTATGATAAGCTTTTGGAGGCACTAGAAAATGGGGAGAGTTATATGATTGCACTGCAAGGAATGACGGGATCAGGTAAAACCACATAGGTAATTGACGTGGCTGAAAAAGTTGAAAAGGAAAAGCTTTTTGACAAAGTCATCTTGGTGGTTGTGTCCAATAATCCAGATGTCAAAAAGATTTAAGATGAAATTGCAAGGCCTTTGGGTTTGGAATTCAAACAAGATGAAAATGATTTAGAGAGAGCAAAGAAGCTCTGGCTGAGGTTAACTAATGGTGAAAACATATTTATAATACTAGATGATGTCTGGAAAAAGCTCAAATTTGAAGACATAGGAATTCCATTTGATCACAATCACAAGGGCTGCCGTGTTCTTTTAACTACTTGCAACTTGCAAGTATGTAATTTAATGGGATGCCAAGGCTCCACCATTCAGCTGAATATCTTATGTGAGAATGAAGCATGGATTTTCTTCCAAAAGCACTCAGGTATCAATGCTAATTCCTCCAAAAAATTGAAGGATACAGCTGAAAAAATTGCAAAAGACTGTAAAGGCTGTACCAGTTACACTTGCAGCAGTAACAAGCACTTTAAAGGACCAGCCTCTTGAAGATTGGAATGCAGCCTTCAAAAGCTTGAGAAATCCTAGACCAGTTCATATTACTGATCATGAACTCAAAGAAGTTTACAAATGTTTCAAAGTGAGCTATGATTTTCTAAATAATGAACATGCCCAGAAACTTTTCGAGCTTTGTTCTTTGTTCCCTGAAGATTATGAAATCCCTCTGGAAGATTTGACCATGTTTGCTATAGGATTGGGCCTATTTGGGGAGATTGACTCATACACAACAGCAAGGGATGATCTGCATAGAGCTAAGAAAAGACTAATAGAATCTTGTTTATTGATGGAAGCTGATGAAGGAAGATGTGTGAAAATGCATGATTTGGTCCGTGATGTGGCCCAACTGACAGCAAGCAGGGAAATTCAGGTGATTGTGGGGCTATAATGGAATATGGGTAAGATTGAAAAACAGAGTACTATGAGATATTTGTATTGTCAAAACATGGTTGACTTTTCTAAATGGTTGCAATGTCTCAAACTTGAGATTCTATTAGTTAACATAGTTAAAGAAGGGTCCTCCGAAGTACCAGAAGCATTTTCGAAGGAATGATTGATCTCAAAGTTTTGGCTCTATGGAGTAGTAATTGGTGGAGTCCACAAACTCTATTGTTGCCTAGTTGGTGGATGCGTCCAACCCTAAAGTTGCCACGATCAATTAAATTGTTGGAAGGTCTTCGAACTTTACGCCTGACAGATTTGAAATTTGAAGACATCTCTATTATGAAGGAACTACAAAGACTTCAGACTCTTGAGTTGATATGTTTCATCAATGAACTGCCCAATGGAATTGTGAAACTAGACAGATTAAGATTGTTGAAATTGGAAGACTGTGAAATTGAAAGGAATCCTTTTGAAGTGATTGGCAGACTTTACCAAATAGAAGAGTTGTATTTTATGGGCAACTTCGGATCAAACTAGGAGTTTAACGCTGAACTTGTTGCTAATTTGTTTGACAAAGACAACATCAAACCAAAATTGCAAAGGTATCGTATATCTATAGAAAATAGTCATGAGAGATATAGTGGTCTGCGAATAAATGATCCAGTATCGACAGGTGTAGGTGTTGAAAAATTCTTGAACGATTCCATCTCAAATACAACAATTAAGCATATGATACAAAGAGCAGAGTTTCTTGGCTTGAAGAAAATTCGGGAAGGTTATAGGAGTGTTATCCCAACCTTAGTTGAAGCAATAGGAGGAGACATGAATGAATTGACTCAACTTGTGCTTGAATCCTATTCTGGAATGGAGTTTCTCATTGATACTACCAGTCTTCCATCTTTGATAGGAACCATCTTCTCCAAATTGATTAAGCTACAACTTGGACAAATGTATGATCTAAAAGAATTGTGCCATGGTCATCAAACTTCTCCTATCTTATTTCAAAAGTTACAGTGGCTATATATATCTGGATGCAGCGAACTGCATAGCAGGCTAATTCTGAGCAACTTGAATCTAAGAAGACTTGAGCAACTGGATGTGGAAGATTGTCCCAAGCTAACATCTCTATTCACATTTTATACTGCTCAAAGTCTAGTGGAGCTAAAAGAGCTGAAAATAATGGACTGCAAGGAATTGAAATACATAATAGAAGGAGAAGAAATAGTTCAGGATGATTATGAACAACTGTCGAGGGATGCCTCCATTTTCCCAAAACTAATATCTCTGCGTATTTAAGGATGCAACCAATTGGAATTTATCTTCCCAATCTCTTTCCATCCAAACCTTTTGTCACTGGAAAGTATTTATATAGGAAGATCTAAAAAGCTGAAGCACATATTTGGGCCATATCAAAATGAAATAAGCTTCTGCATCAGAATGAGAAGGAAATCATGCTCCCCAGAGATTTTCCCAAGGCTAGACTACGGGTCAACAACACCTCACTGGTACTCCAGTATGTCATATCTTATTTACATTAAATGCCTTTTTCTTCTTCTTTCAATAACCGAAAGAAAACGTTTCTTTCACTTTGTCACCTCATAGGGTCCTATGCCTTGATGTATTATGATATATTATCTTTCTATTTGTTTATCATTTCAACTCTTGTGACTTCCTATATAATCCCTAGTTATTTGGTTATTATTATTGGAATAATTTTTTTTTTTTTTGAGTTTTGTGAATTGCACTAATTCTCATGATTTTAGATAAAAAGAAATTATATAATACCAAATTAGATAAATTTAGTATGAGCAATTAATAAGAAAGTAACTTCTAGAATTAAACTTCTCAACTCCATTTAGAAATGACAAATGCTTTAACTTTGAAAATTAACAACAAATAAATACACATTACAAGAGGCCTATTAGTTTTCCATAAAAATAATTTATGGTGTTGTAGGGACTACAGATCTCAAACTCAAAACAGCTTTGCTTAGCACAATGCCTTTTGAGGAAATCATTGGCACTGAGTAGTGTTAAAGAGATGACAATGGATGGTTGTCCAAAGTTAATATCATTGTTTACTCTATCAGTTGCCTCAACAATATTTGTTGAAGAATTGACAATTTGGAATTGTCATGGAGTGAAGCAGATAATAGCAGACGAAGGAGACTACCAAAATCAGACGAACTACAACTCTATCTTCCCAAAATTAAAAAGGCAACGTATTGTAATTTATATTTTCAGCCACTTTTACTAGAGACCTTCTACATCTGAAGTCTATCTTTATCAGAACAACTCCTGAGTTGAAATATGTGTTTGGGCAATACCATCATGAAGGTAATTTATCTCTTCAAAATGATAATCTTGAGATTCAAATTGATCTCCCTGCATTGGAAGATCTCTCTCTGTGGGATCTACCAAAGATCATCAGCATTTCTTCCAACAACTTTTTTGCAACCTGGTCATCTTTGAAGTCATTTGAATTAAATGAATGTCCGCAGCTGAGCATCAAATCTCTAGCTGATTTCATGGTTCATTCTAGCACAATGCAACTGGACCACATAATCACAAAGGTGCCATTCTTTTCTAACTTTTTCTTAAAATATAAAATCTTACTATTTATTGTTTCCTTACAACAACATTTAAGTTGTTTAAGCAGTCATATTTTGTTTGGTAGTTTGGCAATATATGACTTTAGGTTCAAACACGGAACTTACAAGCTCTGAAGACAAGTTCAATACTATTTGCTCACATGCCATTTGGTTTAATAGGTCATATTTTATCTCCTCTAGATTATTCCAAGCAGATCCCAAGTGAAGCATGTAACGGTCTGCATGTAGCACTTTTTCTATTATTGAAAGTGCTACCTTAACGAATAAGTGGCTCTCGATGAAGAAAAACAAAAGTTGATACCTTGCCCTTTATTATTGATTTTCTCTTCAAACACAACAATTAATAGGAGTTCTTACATGCATTTAGATAAACACAAAAATAGAAAAGTTATAACGTAAGGGAATGAATTTTATTCCTTATTTGTCAATGAGGGAAACCTCTAAATTCCTTATCTCCCACGTGTCTATGTTTGTCACACAATTATATCAACATGATTTCCACTGCCACTAGTTTATTCTACTTCTATACAAATTCTATTTTATTTTTAAAGTTTAATAAACTTTTCTTCTACCTTAAGAATTAGTATGAAATATGTTTAACAGATTGAAAACGATTATGATGCTAAATGAACACGTAACAATTACAGAATTACATACAATACCGTCAACCTATTCCTGATGGAAAAGAATTAATAATGTTGGGTGAAATGTCCTCCAACAAGCATCGATGATGTTCTGTTTTATAACTCTATGGTGAATTAATGAAGTTACCTTAAAAAAACTATTGACTCTTTTGGTCCAATGATGATAAAATATCGGTCCTTTGCCTTGATGTATTATGATATATTCCCTTTATATTTGTTTATTATTTTAACTCCATGTGCACTTCCTTATATATTTGTTGTTTGTTGGGTTAATCATAACATTTTCTTTGTAATCTCTGTTTATTTGATTCTTTTAATTGGAATGAAAAAGATTTTCTCTGAGTTTTGTGAATTCCATTGGTTATCATTTTTTAAGATCAAAAGCTTTAAATAAATTTAGTATGAGCAATTATAAGAAAGTAACTTCTAGAATTAAACTCCTCAAATCCATAAAGAAATGACAGATTCTTTTACTTTCAGAAATAATACTACAAGAGACTTTTCAATTTGATATAAGAATTTATTACTTTGTAAGGATTATTGTTATAACATACTCGAAGGTCGCTATGACGGGAATGACGAATTTTTAAAAAGAGATTAGTTTTCAAAGAAAACTTAGAGTCGCCACCAATTGTGTTAAGAAAATAGAGAACAATTGGAAATCCCTTTTGAATTTAAAAAAAAAANAAAAAAAAAAAAAAACGGTCTGCGAACTAGAGATCGTTCAGGAGTCAATTTGTGTGTAGGAAAGGTATTAGGCACCTCACAACACCTGTTTAGAGAACGGTTACCCGAAATTAATTGTGCGAATATAATATGGTCAAGATGTGTATTTTATTTATCCCAAAATAATAAATGTATTTACAGGAATACCTGACAAAAGTAAAGACAAAGAATTTAAACATATAATGCATGATTTTTTTATCGAGACCTAAATCCTTTCAACCCTTTCTCGCATAAAGCGCCCTCCAGGGTGGTGCTACCTTCAGGTTGGATAAACAAAGCTATTCCATAAAGGAATCCGACGCGATCTATCCTCCCGTGATAAGTAAAGGGGCTTGCAGATACTATGTGACACAGATATATTTTATATGCAATGCAAATGTATGACTTTAAGTATCACAATACTTGTCTCGGAAAAGCGACTTTAATTACATTCGAAAAAATATAGTAAGATAAATAAAAATCTCTCGCTCCTAACTTGCAACAAAGCCTTCTCGAGCAAAGCCGTCCAACTTGCCAACAATCACAATCACCCTCAGTCATATGTAAAGTTGCTCTAGGAAACACTAAACACAAGTTAAAAGATTCATAACTAAATGTCATCATCTCAAGTATATCTCATGACTCAAGCATACAAGAAGGATCCCAAATGACACCCAATAAACAATGACATCAACTTGAGAATTCAATAACACAATAATTATTCCAAATTGAACTTAAAAATGAATTTACAACAACCAGCCAAAAACATGACTACCAATTAGCTCTCACATAGGCAAATGCAGAAATTACCAAATTGAATTACCAACAGCTCCTATGCAATGCTTAGAACCAAGCTAAAACTCACAAAAATAGAATAATGGAAAATTAAGAAAAGGTCACTCAGGTGTAATCCAAAATAGCTGCATTCAAATTAGAACTGGAAGCAATAGAAAAATGAGAAAATTCTAAAAATTTCTCACATCGAAGACACATGTCTTACGGTTCTAATGAAACAAGAATCAAGTAAAATTGAGCTATATAGCTTAAATTAGAGACAAAAGACTGAACACTGCCAGAGACATGACAACATCAATAGTGCAGCAATGAACAGCTATATTCATATTGAAACTGGGAGCAGGGTAGACATGAAAAAAATCTAAAAATTTTACTCATGAAATATATATGTCTTATAGTTCTAACGAGATGAGAATCATGCAAAATGGAGCTATATAGCTCAAATTAGAGACAAAAGACTGAGCAATGCCAGAAACATGACAGCAGTGTCAGTGCAGCAATGAACAGCTACATTCAGATTGAAACTGGGAGAAGGGGAGAATTGTAAAAAATCTGGAAATTGCATACATTGAAGAAACACATATTACGATTCTATGGAGACAAATAGTGCTAAATTCCAAGCTCTATAGCTCCAGTAAGAATTAAGAGACTAAGCACTGCTAGAGCTATTTGGGAAATTGACAGCACAGAAAACACAGCTAACTTGAAATGTAAATTGGGATTAGTAGAGATATTCTAAAAATCTAGAAATTTTACACATAAAAGATATATGTCTCTTGGTTCTAACAAGACAGAAATTACTTGGCTCCTATTATAACAAAAAAATTTAGCACTGCCATGAGGGGACTAACAGAACCGAGAATAGGTATTTTGATGCTTCTGGCCTAAATGTAAAATGATCTGACCATGAGTGCACATAGGCAAATGTAGAATTAAGTGCTACCTTAGATGTATATGCAGCCCAAAAATACTCAACAACTTTTCCAAAACAGTTGAATACAAATGCAATACAAAAAGAAACTTTGCATGGTAATGAGGCAAAAAAAATTATGCATGCCATAAAAAAATCAGCATGATTTCAACTGTGGCACCCCTCAGGGCATAGGGAAAACAGTTAAAGTGCAACCTCAGGATATGCATAGAATTGTTAGCCCCACAAGTCTCTGATCTTGTTTTGATTATAACAATAATGCATTGTGCCTTGTTATTTCTTATATGTGTTGTTTGTGTTGTTGCTATTAATATATGTTGTGTTTATAAGCTGTTATCTAGAACAGATTTGAAGAAAAGCTTGGTTGAACTTGTTCTTCAGAACCAGTTCTCATTTCTATGCCCAAGCACCTCTTTGTAATGAGAGCATCGACCTTTGCTGATGTGGAAAAGCGTGTCAAGGACTTTAGCCAAAGTTAGTCTTTTACAATCCAACTAAGAGTTATGTTAGTGAGAGTGAAAAGTCTTCTTTGAATTGATTGATGTATAGTTTCCTTTCTTCAAGGAACACTCCACTCACTTTCTCTTACACAAGCAAGACTTTTTGGCACAAAAGGACAAAAGACTTTTTGGTTGATGGACTTTGTGTCAGCTAATGGAAGACTTCTCTTTAGCCTTTCTCAAGGTACCTCACGCGCACAAGAAAAAAGAGATATTCTTTGAGCCTTCAAGAACTAGCTGAATTTGTTCTTTAGAACCAGTTCTTGTTTTTGAATAATGAGAGTCTTTCAATATTGCTAATGTGGACGAGGATCTACGCTAAATGAAGAGAAAGGTTTCAATATCTCTCCTAGCCTTTTGTGAAGACCACACGTGCACAAGAAAGAAAACACAAGAAAGCAAATAAAAAAAAAAAAAAAGACTTTCAAGGCTTCGAAGAAGGCATGAAGTAAAGAAAGAAGAAAAACATTTTAGAGAGAGAAAGAAGCCATTGTTGAGAGCTTTGCTCTTCTTTTTCCTCTCGGCCATGTCTTCATGATTCAAGATTTTCATTGTAAAATATCTACTCTTTGAGAGAGTTTCTTCTTGGGGCTACAACAAAACACTTGGGTTTTGTATCTTGGATTTCTATAGGAGAAATCCATGAGAGTGATCTCTAGAGTTAGAGAGAGAGAGTTCATGGTGAGCTTGAGAAACAAAAACCATGGTTAAGCTTAGAGAAGCTTAGAAAAATAAACTTGTTAAGCTTGGAGAAGCTTGGAAAAATAAACTTGAAAGAATAGTGGAACCNAGAGCTTTTCTCTTCTTCTTCCTCTCGGCCATGTCTTCATGATTCAAGATTTTCATTGTAAAATATCTACTCTTTGAGAGAGTTTCTTCTTGGGGCTACAACAAAACACTTGGGTTTTGTATCTTGGATTTCTATAGGAGAAATCCATGAGAGTGATCTCTAGAGTTAGAGAGAGAGAGTTCATGGTGAGCTTGAGAAACAAAAACCATGGTTAAGCTTAGAGAAGCTTAGAAAAATAAACTTGTTAAGCTTGGAGAAGCTTGGAAAAATAAACTTGAAAGAATAGTGGAACCCCATTTGCGGGAGAAGTGGATGTAGGCTTTTTAAGCTGAACCACTATAAAGACTTGTGCATATTCTCTTTCCCTTCATCTCTTTAATTTTGAGCTATTTACACTTGTGAATCTTCTCTGTCTTCATCTCTGATTTCTCTGGATAATTTTCTGTTGTTGTTCTTTATGATGTGCTAAGTTATTCTACTCTATTCAAATCTGGTATCTGGCGTAGAACTAGTTTTTAAGAACTAGTTTGTAAGAACCCGTTCTTAAACAAATTTGTGATTTGAATTCCTTTTTTATGAGCAATTTTTAACAACTCCTATTCACCCCTCCTCTAGGAGTATTTCCTGCAACTCTCAAGAACAACCAACCGAAACAAATCGGAACAGCACCCAAAACAGCACCTAAAATAGTAAAACGAAATAACCCAAAACTCCTTTGATCATGCACCAAAATATTTACATGAAGTAACCCAAAGCCCCTTGATCATGTATTGACACCGCCACCCAAACCAATCTCAACATTGTGGCTAAGTCTTGCTAAAAATGAACCATGCCATGGCATAAAAGCAAACACAACAGCAACCAATCATCGGCTCAAAAATAGTCTCAACAGGGCATAAAAATGGTGCCGAGGACATGCATGAAATATGCCTAAGATAGCCCTAAAGAAACTTAACTAAAACATAAAAAGTGAGCATTATTTTCCAAGAAAACAACCTTGCACTTTAGACCAAAAGAGTCCTTATAACAGTATGAGAAATCTCCATTTAGCTTGCAAAACATTGCATCATAGTCTCCAATTAATACTTCATAAACAACATCCATGACAATAGAGATCAACCCAGAACAACATAAAATTCAATCTTGAAATAGCCTTGGAACTGAACACCAAAAGAGTAAGAAGTGACTCAAAACAGCTATAAAAACTGTGCACCATTAACCTCAACAAATTAGCATTACAATGGCGAAAGAATAAATCAAAATAGCTCCAAAGTAGTGCAAAAAGTGCATAAAAAAAAACTCAGAACCACCATCAAAACATCATAGCAAACAACCCCTCAATTATCACCTAAGGAGAACAAAATCATGCAGAATCAAAATGTCAACTTCCACACAATCCACAATTATATCAAATGAACACAAGCATTTCAACAAGGCAGCAAACACAAAAATAATTTGGGGAAATAAAGCCCTAAAGTGATTGCATACATATAAAGTAGAGCATAATTGCAGATTGACACATCCCACTAACCATAAACGATTTCATGACTGGTATTTCAAACACACATAAACTCACCATGCCAAACTCAGACATAAAACTTTATAGAGCACACATATGACCTAGCACCATTACAACATTCATCTAAATCATAATTAAAAGCACACACGATTTCACCAAATTGAAACCAAATAATAGCAACAAGTCCCAAATCCAATATCCATAACATAATTTTTATTTCCCAATATTCAACACAATTAAAACCAATACAACATTCATCTAAATCATAATTAAAAGCACACATGATTTCACCAAATCGAAACCAAATAATAGCAGCAAGTCCCAAATCCAATATCCATAACATAATTTTTATTTCCCAATATTCAACACAATTAAAACCAATACAACATTCATCTAAATCATAATTAAAAGCACACACGATTTCACCAAATCGAAACCAAATAATGGCAGCAAGTCCCAAATCCAATATCCATAACATAATTTTTATTTCCCAATATTCAACACAATTAAAACAGTCTTAGTCAATTAGGAATTCATATTCAAAATTTAAGCAAATGCCCAGCATAAAACATAGGTACCCAAACTTTCAGTTCTTCAAAAATGTATGATAAAGAGAAAAACAAGAAATCAAAGGTACCGAAACAGGGATTCCTTGATTCGTTTCTATTTACCTTTCTGCTCCTTCACTTTCTCGCTGCTCCCTTATCTTGATTTCTCTACTTTGCTCCTAGCTCTAGAACCTCTTTCTCTTCTCTCTTGCTAGCCCTTATTTCTCGCTATTCAGTCTTCTCTCTTTCTTCCTTTCTCCCCCTTCCTCTTTCATGCCAGCCTTCTTCCCCTCTTTTCTCTAGTAGGTCTTTGCTCCCTCTCTCTATCTCACACACTCTATCTCTTATCTAGATATTTCTCCCCTTTGATTTCCCACTTTGCCATTTTTTTCTTGCTGCCTACTCCCTTTCTTTCCCTTTTAATTTTTCTTCTCTTTTTCTTTTAATTTAGTTATTTGCTAAATAAGAATAATGCATAGACTTGGACTAATAGGGAGAGAAGGAAATCTATTCCTTGCTCTCCTATTGGTGCTCCTAGATCTAGTCACACAAAAATCCATTTACAAAATTCATTTTCTCATTTTTTGATTTATTTATTATTTGCAAAATTTTAATTATTGAAAAATGGGCTAAATGGGCTACACAAAAAATGGGCTAGACTAACAGTGGACTAGGCCTAGGGTTTGCTACATTACAAAATCTAAAACAACAATATAAAAATCAATAATTGAAAATTAAGAATTTATTTTTTTTTCCAAATTTTTTTTATAGCACAAAAAAAAAACCCGAACAAAATACGGTGTCTACAATTACATATCTCAAACTCATAACAACTTTGCTTAGCACAGTGTCTTTTGAGGCAACCATTGGCACTGTTCTGCATTAAAGTGATGACTATAGATGGCTGTCCGAAGTTAACATCATTGTTTACTCTATCGGTTGCCTCAACAATGTTTCTTGAAGAATTGACAATTTGGAATTGTCATGGAATGAAGCAGAAAATAACAGATGGAGGAGACTACCAAAATCACACAAACTACAGCTCTATCTTCCCAAAATTAAAAAGGATTCATGTCTGCAACTGCAGCATATTGGAATTTATATTTTCAGACACTTTTTCTGGAGGCCTTCTACATCTGAAGTCTATCTTTATCATAACAGCTCCTAAGCTAGAATAAGTGTTTAGGCAATACAGTCATAAAGATATTTTATCATATCCGAATAATAATCTTGAGATTCAAATTGATCTCCCTACATTGGAAGATCTTTGTCTGTGGGGTCTGCCAATGATCATTAACATTTGTACCACTAACTTTTATACAACATGGCCACCTTTGAAGTCATTTAAGCTAGAGAAATGTTAAAAGCTGAGCATCACATATATAAGTGATTTCATGCTTCATTTTAAGACAACGCAACTGGATCACATAACCACAAAGGTAATGTATTTTTTGACCTTTTCTTTCTTAAATAAAATCTTAATATATATGGTTTCCTTACAACACCAATTGGATCATTTAAGAATTTTAATTTAATCTCTTGAAGATTATTCCAAATCAATCCCTGGTGGAGCGTCTAATATTATGGCCTGCATGTAGCACTTTTTTTATTAGAGAAATGCTGCCTTCAACAAGCAGTGGGCTCACACAAAGAATAACAAAAGCTGATACTCTGCCCTTTTTTTATTTAATTGACTGGCTCCTCAAATAAAACTATTTAATGGAATACATTACATGGGTTTAGATCAATATAAAATTAGGAAAGTTATATTGTAGGTGAATGAAATAACTCATACATGATTACATTTAATTTTATTCCTTACCTATTAGTGAGGATAAACTCTAAATTCCTTAAACAATTCACTTAAACCTCTTGACCATGGCTGAGGGACAATATATATATATATAGAGAGAGAGAGAGGGAGAGAGAGAATGAGCATTGGAGTAAGATAATCGCAAAGTTGAGGAATTTTATAATGTATGTGTATCTGGAGGTAAGAAACATATGCTGAAAAATAGGAACCAACATTTAGGTTGAAAGTAAGTAATGATTTGAAATAATTTATGGGAGGTTATGTGAGGGTTCAGTTCGTATGACAATGTGTATGTAACTCCTACAATTTTCTTTTTTATAGATCACCCTTTCTTAAGACATGTAGCCAAATTTGAATTGAGATGTCTCACATAACATTTGACAAATATTTGTCTTTTATAGGATTTAGGAGTGATTGTAAAGCATTTGGGAGCTTTGGAATACCTTCATGAAATTGAGCACCCTAAAATAGAAGGCATTTTGCATCTAGAAGGACTTCCCATGAATGTGCAACATGTGAAAAAAAAGTTACAGTACTTGCAGTTGAGCATGTTACGGGAGCTGAGGTACATATTTATGGGTCCTAAACATTTTGAGAAGCCTGCCACAGTTGTGGTATATAGAAATTGAAAACTGCAAAGAATTGGAGCAAATCATTGAAGAGTATAATGAGGAGAATCAAAATCTATCAAATCCTAAAACCCAATTTGTGTGCTTCCTGCAGCTAAGTGCACTAATTGTCATGCATTGCCACAAGTTGAAACGTCTCTTCACATTCCGCAAGTTTCCAAAATTAGAGCTACTGTTAATAAAAGAAGCCCCTGAGCTGGAGCATGGAGCAAGTATTTGGTTTTCAGCAATGTGAGAAAACACAACCACAAGTGTCAGCTATGCTTCCAAAAATTAAATATCTAATACTTATGAAGCTGCCAAGCCTTGCTAATGTTTGTCAAGGGATTGATTTTCTGACTGTACACCATGTTTTGCATGATTGTCCAAAATTCAAATTGCCATCAACTATAACTCTTGAGGACTTGCAGCAACATTACGAAGATAAAGGTAAAGGTACACACTATATGCATCATTCATATATATGTTATACGTATTTGTAGCTGGCAATATGTCATTATTGGAAAGAATCTGATCTTCCTAGCACTACAATATACAGAGGCATTGCATGATTTAGCAAATTTCTCAAAATTATTTTTGACAAAAAATGATAAATTGTGTGACTTGAAATCCAGACTTTTAGTTTAGAACAGTCAACCACATAACTGAAAAATGTTTAATGAATAATATGATTTTCAAACATAAACTAGTTTGTTTTTTTCTTTCAGAAATGTATTTAGTCACAATAATATTCACAATTAAAAGTAGATGTCATACCTTGAATTATTTTATCAAAAAAGACTTGGCCTTCTATATAATTGCTAACGCTTATAAATATGCATTGTAAATATTAAAATTGGCAAACTTGGTTATTTGGACTTGTACAAAATACTTGTTCTAATGATTGAATCCAATAAAGTTTCTGAACTTAGAGAGATTGAATCAAATGAAGATTCTGAAGTTAAAGAGAACCCCAGTGAAAATTCAACACTAGATACCACTTCTCACCTTTAAAATGGTCTTGAGTCTGAAGTTGAAGAAGCATTAGAGAGTGAACCGCCTCCTTCACAGTCACAGGTCAATCCTCAGAGATTATGATTGATAATCGAATGAAATGATGAGTTCTTTACAAAATGAAATTACACCTTAACTCTGTTTTACTATGCAGTGGATCAAAGAAAGAGTGGGTCAATTTGTACAAGATAATAAAGCAAAGAAGGCTGTTGTAGCAGAAACATCAACTGATTCAAAACCAGGGAATTCATTGATAGGACCATTAGTCAAAACGATGGAGTAATCACCAAAGGTAACATTATTGTCCATTTTTTGTCTTCATATAAATAATTAGTGAATTTACTTATTAAGCAACTTCTATATAATCTTTTTTTTGGGGTTTTCTCAGATTCTAAAAGAAACAGAGAAGGATATTTGTAGATACCATATCTTGGGCCCAGTATTGATATTAATAGACACATAGTCCTTAGCAACGATGCCAAAAACTTGTGTAAAACTCTAACGCAAGTGCACATTATTGTTTTCAAGTAATAAAGAGTGAGAGAGTGTCATCCCAGGAGGACTATGGCTACTAAGTACCAAATTGAGTGCATTCTAATTTTATCTAGACAATAAGAATTGAACATCAAGCAATAATTTAAAGGCAAAAATACTAAAACAGATAGAAATATGGATGAAAAATATCTAGGGTTTCCGATTTCACCATAAATATGGATGAGTTCTTGAATTTATCTTTCTAATTGTTAGTTGAGCTTTCCTAAATTATTCATTAGTCTCTCCTAATGTCAAATGAAAATATTCACAAGTTATGAACTCACTATATTCCTATGTGAATTACCAATAACTTAGAAAGTCATTTAATTCTATGGATCTCTTTAATTGACCACACAGGTCATAGAGGTATATTCCTATTCTACATGCAACCTATGGTATTTATCCCAATGAACTAAACACAAAAATCTCCTTCCAGTCTCATTATCATTAACTTATCAACTAATTTGTGATCAGACAATTAGAAGCATGAAAAACAAAGATTAACAAGTAGAAAAGATAAAATCATAAATTAATTCTAAATTGAATTATAATTGTTCATAGTTAGGCTACATCGTAGCCCTAGAAAGATAATTAGTTCAAAACGAAAGATGAAAACATGTTTGATGAATCTTTAGACATAGATGAAAAGAAAAGATAATATAACTCAATATGGATTTCAAGAACAGCTGTTGCAAATCCTCTTCTCCGAGCTTCATCTTGCCTTTTTTCTGCTCCCAAAAAGTCTAAGAGTTCAACCCTAATGTAGTCCTAATTTTTTCTATATATACTTCCTAGGAAGTCTAATTACATAAGGACAAGTATTAGGACTCAAAACCAACAGGAATTAGGAGAAATGACTTAAACCACATACACAGCACATTCGGGGCACCTAGGAGCTGAGGTTGGGCACCAAGGCACCCTCCTCTCTGTCCCAAGGCATGCTGATTTTTCTCAATTGGGAGCCTAGGCCCTTTGTGTCGGCACCTAGGCCCTCTACTTTCGGCCACGCAAAGCTGAATTGTGGGTTCTGGGTGCCTAGGCCTTCTGGGGTGGCGCCTAGGTGCTGACCTCTTGGTCTAGTCACCCAATTCTTCTCTTTTCAGCACCAATTGACACCAATCTTGCATCTAGTTGCTAAAATTGTATTTCCTACAAAATAAACACATAATCAATCAATTAAAAGTACTAAATCACTCGAAAATCAACTAAATACTAAGTGGAAAATACCTAATTCATGGACATAAAATCCACTCATCAAATACCTACAAACTTAGCATTTTGCTAGTCCTCGAGCAAAACAAAGAACTAAACAAACAAAACTAACAACGATTAGAAACATGAGTGATATCAAAAATTTACTAACCAAAGAGACCTCAAAGATACAAATAATCATAGCTAAGAGAAAACTCAATACATCAAGAATGTGTAGAATTTCAATCCAAGTGCAACAATCATCTCACTTATAATTCCCTAAGTGTGTGTGTGTGTGTGTGTGTTTAGTCCTTTTCACTTAACCCCTTGTAATCCAGATAAGTTTATGCAAACTAGCACATGCAAATTGACTTCTAAATATATGAATTGGAGAATTCCATATGCTTGCTCTTCATCCCACTCTCCACTAATGTAGGCTACTCACAACATTAAAAACTACCTCAAAAGTCGTGGTTGAACACCACAAGAACCTAGGGTTCCTAATAAGTTCTAGGAGTTCTTCAAAAGAACCAGAAGAGAAACCTCTCAATTTTATTTCTGAATAATCCTAATCTCACCATCACAAGGGGAATGGTCTCCCTTTAAACAAAGTAAAACCTAATTAACCTAATTGGGTATATGGGCCTAACCTAACTAAAATACCCAAAACCTTAATACAAATCCAATACTAAAAAGGGAAAATAACATAGGTTTAACTACATTAAAATTAGGCTCAACATAGGCTTAATTCAGGACCCAATAAAGCAAGAAGAATAAAAACGCATGGAGAGGGAAAGCTCCAGGCATTGGGGCGCCTAGCCTCTGCCTGGAGAGCATTAGGGTGCCTTAAGTTGGGCGCCTGAAAGCTGTCCAACTTCATCAAATGGCCCTTCCAAGGCTTCAATCAAGCATACAACCCTCAAATCTTCATTCATTGCTTCTTGACTTGTCTCTTGGGTCCAAACCTCTGCTATGAAACCATTCAAGCTCTCTTGCATCTTCTTGGCCCTAGCCCTTGTAACCGAGCCCACAGGTAAGGACAAAGGATCTCTTGTCGTAGTGCCTTGATTCCTATCATTTGCTCTCTCTTTAAAAGGATTCTACCTCGAATATGTACCTACATCAAATGGAGAAAGATTAGAAACATTAAAAGTAGCACTAATATTATACTCACCGGGAAAGTCTAGCTTATAAACATTATCATTTATCCATGACACCACTTAGAAAGGACCATCCCCTCTTGGAAGCAATTTAGAGTGTCTTTAAACTGGTAATCTCTCCTTTCGCATGTGAACCGAAACCCAATCACCAGGTTCGAAGATGACTCGCTTCCGCCCCTTGTTGCCATGTGTTGCATAATCTTAATTCTTCTTCTTGATTTGCAACTTGATTTTCTCATGGAGTTGTCTAACTTGTTCAGCTTTTTTCCTGCTATATAGGTTAGCATATTGATGCACAGGCAATGGGATAAGGGGGTTAAATCCATAAACTACCTCAAATGGGAACACATTGTGGTGGAATGCACCACTCTATTATAAGCAAACTCTACATGGGGTAAACACTCCTCCCAAGACTTAATATTTCTCTTTATTACAGCACACAACAAAGTAGAGAGGGTTCAATTTACTACCTCAGTTTATCCACCCATTTGAGGATGACAAGTTGTAGATAATAACAATTTGGCGCCCAACTTTGCCCACAAAGTCCTCCAAAAGTGACTTAGGAACTTGGTATCTCGGTTGGACACAATACTCTTAGGCATGTCATGCAATCTAACAACTTCATTAAAGAATAAATCGGCAATGTGGGTGGCATCATCGGATTTATGGCAAGCAATGAAATGTGCCATTTTTTAAAACCTATC
This sequence comes from Cercis canadensis, assembly GCA_003255065.1. NCBI lineage: Eukaryota > Viridiplantae > Streptophyta > Magnoliopsida > Fabales > Fabaceae > Cercis > Cercis canadensis. Next base: position 182,513 of record QAOA01000473.1, read on the forward strand.
AACAACCACAAAAATGACGTCTCAGCCCCCCTTGGAGCGAGGTGAGCCTAGGATAAAATCCAATGATAAATCAACCCAAGGCATTTCAAGGATAGGTAAAAGGGTGTACAATCCAAGGGGTTTAATTTTAGACTTAGCATGCTTGCATGTGATACATTTAGCACACAAACTCTCAATATCACTTTTCATTTTTGGACAAAAGAAATGTTCATGCGGCACATCTAATGTCTTTTTAACACCAAAGTGACCCATCAAACTCCACTATGTGCCTCTTTAACAAGCAAATCATGCATAGATCCTCTATGCACGTATAATTTTCTCTCTCTAAATAAATACCCACCATGCCTAAAGAATTTATCACATGCCCCCTTTTCACAAGCGTGATAAATACTAGAAAAATCAAGGTCATCTTGATAAAACTCTTTAACATATTCAAAGCCAAGTTACTTAGCATCTAGAGTAGAAAGAATGGTGTACCTCCAAGAAAGGCCATCAGCTATCACATTCTCCTTACCTTGCTTGTATTTAATGACATAGGAAAATGGTTCAATGAACTCCAGCCACTTTGCATGCCTATTGTTTAGCTTCCTTGGCCCTTTGAGATGCTTTAAAGATTCATGGTTCGTATGTATGACAAACTCCTTTGGCATGAGGTAGTGCTGCCACACCTTTAAAGCTCTCACCAAGGCATAAAGTTCCTTGTCATAAGTTGAGTAGTTAAATGCAACTCCATTCAACTTCTTACTAAAGTAAGCAATAGGACATCCTCATTACATCAAGACCGCTCTAAGACCCAAACCTCAAGCATCACATTCTAGCTTAAAAGAATTAGCAAAGTCAAGTAATGAAGGTAAAGGTGCTCAACCTCTCTTTAAGGAGTTGGAAAGCCCTTTCTTGGTCCTTTTCCCACTTGAAGCCTACATTTTCTTAATTATCTCGGTTAGAGGGGCTGCTATAGTGCTAAAATCTTTCACAAATTGCCAATAAAAGCTAGTAAGCCCATGGAAACTCCTAACCTCACTCAAGGATTTAGGTGTAGGCCACTCCATATAGCCTTAACATTCCCTTGATCTACCTCTACACCTCTTGAACTCTCAATAGAGCCTAGAAAAACCAATTGTTCACTACAAAATGAGCATTTCTTAAAGTTAGCATAAAGCTTTTCCTTTCTAAGCACATCCAACACACACCTTATATGATCTAAATGCTTATCTAGACTCTTCTTGTAAATTAGAATGTCATCAAAGTATACCATAACAAATTTACCTAAGAATGCACACAAAGCATGATTCATGAGCCACATAAATGTACTAGGCACATTGGTCAAGCCAAATGGCATAACCAACAATTCTTACAATCCATACCTAGTCTTAAAAGTTGTTTTTCGCTCATCTCCCTCACACATTCTTATTTGATGGTATGCACTTTTTAAATCAATCTTAAAGAATAAGCAAGATCCATGCAATTCATCAACTATATCATTTAATCGGGGTATAGGGTGTTTATATTTTACCGTAATCTTGTTGATGACGCAGCAATCCAGAGACATCCTCCACAAGCCATCCTTCTTAGGCACAAGTAGAACTAAAATAGCACAACGACTCATACTCTCAATAATATAGCCTTTGGACATGAGCTCATTCACTTGCTTTTGCAGCTCCTTGGTTTCTTTGGGTTACTCTTATAGGTTGGCCTATTAGGTATGACTGCTCTAGGGATGAGGTCAATGTGGTGCTCAATTCTTCTAAAAGGTAGCAACCCACTAGGCATTTTATCTGGAAAGATGTCCTCAAACTCCTACATCAAAGAAACAATGGAACTAGGAAGAAAAAGAGTCAATGTCATTAGCATTAAAATAGGCCTCTTTGTACCTAAGTACAAATATAAGCCGCTTAGAGAAAATACTTTCTTCACCTCACCACTATTTGCAAAGACACTCAAATTTCGTGTTTCCACTCCTTCACTCACTTTCCTTTTTCCTTTGTCAAGTTTTCTCTCAAGATTTGGGTTCTTAGCCTCTTTTTCTCTCTTTTCTTTTGACCTCTCAACATCTTTGTCTTGTGAACCCTCACCCTCTTTCTTTAGTGTTACTTGATATTCAAAGACTTGTTTGGGGGACAAAGGTACAAGGGTAATAGGTTGTTTGTTTAAGGTAAAAGAATACCTATTTGTGTACCCAGCTTGAGTTACACGCCTATCAAATTGCCAAGGCCTTCCTAAAAGTATATGTCTCGTATGCATTGGTACAACATCACAAATAATTTCATCCTTATATCTACCAATTGCAAACGAAACTAATACTTGTTTAGTCACCCTAATTTCCCCACATTCATTTAGCCATGGCAATCTATAAGGTCTAGGATGCTTTAAAGTATGCAAATTCAGCTTCTCAACTAGGGTAGTACTAGCTACATTTGTGCAACTACCTTCATCAATAATCATACTACATACTTTACCGTTGACATGACACCTTGTGTGAAAGATGTTGTCCCTTTGCACCTCTCCTTCCTACTTGACTTGTGCATTGAGAGCTCTCCTAATCACCAACAAATCTCCTTTCACTTGGTACTCTATGTGTTCATCATCCTTTTCCAAGGGTGGCATGGATTCATCTTCGGTCTCAATATCTCCATTAGGCAATGTGTCCCATTCTCAAATATTTGAAGCACTTGATATCTCTATTCCTTTAAGTTTAGCCTTCGGTTTTTTCTTTGGGGTGACTACCTCTATCTTTGTGTGGCTTGAAAGGTTCGGTTCTAGGCTTGGTAGCAACTTTCTCATCTTTGTTCCAATTTGACTTCTATATAGATAATGGACCTGAATTGAACTTAGTGGAGCTTGAGTTGAACCTTGAGGCACTCTTCCTCTTCAATTGTCTTTCCACTTTCATGGTCATGTATACCATATCCTCTAACTCCACATAATATATATTGTAGCTCTACCACATTGGCTATGTGTCTATTCAAACCATATAAGAACCTTGCCATAGTGTCATACGGTCCTCTTACACATTGGCCCTTATCATAGCAACTTTAATCTTCTTGTGGTAGTCCTCCACACTTTGAGTTAGACTTTGCAATTTTTAAAGGAGATCCCAGTAGTAATGGCTTGGTATGAACCTCCTTCTCATAATGGTTTTCATGTCTTCCCATGAGTCAATGGTTCTCTCATGATTCCTCCTCCTATTTACTACAAGTTGATCCCACCAAATGATAGCATAATCAGTAAACTCTACCGCTATGATCTTCACCTTCTTTTCTTTGAAGTAGTAATGACAATTAAACACATGTTCTACCTTCTTCTTCCAATCTAAGTAAGCCTCCAGGTCATTGCTTCCTTGAAAGGATGAAATTCTCATTTTAATGCCCCTTAAATCTCTGTCCACTTAGGGTTGTCTTGCCCTTTTTTCTTTCCGGTCATGTCTATCAAGCCAATATTGGTCTTCGGCATGGCTTTTTTCACTTAAGTCTCTACCTTCATGAGCATGTCTTGCTCTTCTCCCTCCTCTATTGTGTCTAACAAAGTTGCCTTGGACTTCAAAGTCACTATGACCACTTCCTTCTTCATTATCCTCAACAACCCTCCTATTCCTCCTCCTTGCTTTGTAAAATATAGGTGGCTGTCTCCCTTGCAAGTCTTCCTCATATATTCCCATTCAGTCATGTAATTCATCAAATCTCATGTTTATTCTCTTAAACTGTTACTGCAATGCACGGAGTGTAAAAGCTTTGTTTCCCGCCTCACTTTCTATATCCATGATGTTCAATTCCTGAAAAAGTTGTTAGCAAAATAATCTCACCACTTCACCATGTGTTTACCCTCTAACAATGTCACTCACACTTGTGTTTGACTCAGTAGTAGCTCTTACCCTCTAATGAACTCACACCCTTGCCTTTTTTCACTCTTAATTCTCTTTCTCTAGTTCTTTATTGAACTAATGAACAAACTAATAGCATAGTCTTTTGTGACAAACTTCACATTATATCACTCACCACTTGAATGGAAAGTGTGGCACAACACAAAAGAATTCAAAGATAGGCAAAATTATTCAAGCACAAGACAAAACAATAGAAAGGAAATCAAAATCAAAGACAAGAACAAAGGAATTCTCACTGAAAAGGATACAAACGAGGAATCTTTTTTTGGTTCACAAGGCACTTGGGAATTTAAGGCAAAAGGCAACAGAATTTTCACAAATTCAAGTTGATTTCCACAATTTCCAAACTCAATTTGAACAATTATAGCTACCTCAACTTAAAAGCTATTGCATTATGCATCAAACAACTCATAGGCATTTGATTCCATACTTTTGACATCTATTCCAAAAAAAAATTTCTCAAGAATACTTTGAATGTTTGTACTTTTCTTCTAACATGCCCAATTTTTTTTTTTATATGCTATTGATTCAATCATGCTTCATACAAATGCAATTCATTAGCAGCAGCTCAAAATCGCATGGAGCAAGAGGGATCAAGAAGAAAAAATGAATTTCTAAACACCAAACAGCACCTTAAGGGCAATTAGTAGGGACATAAAAGGAAATAATACAAAAGTTGCCTAGAAAATCTTTTTCTGCAAATCAAAAGGAAGAATAAGAAGAAACTTTGAAGAACAAGACTATAACAGCAAGGAAAAATGAAGAACGAAAAATTTCAGAAATAAAAAATGGATAATTGAACCTCGATTAGAACCACAAGCTTTGATACCAAATGATGAGAACCTCTCGGACTCACCTCAAGACCCAACACAATTAGGTTAGCATCGATTCCCCAATCATCTAATCAAAGTTCATAAATGAAAATTCAAAACAAAAGAGGACCTCGACCCGTCACTTAGCGAAATGGGAACCAAAGGTATCCAGGAATGGTATAGATGCCACTCTTAAGATGGGATAGAAGGTAAGTAATAAGTCTTAGTTGAACACCACAAGAACCTAAGGTTCTTGATAAATTCTAAGAGTTCTTCAAAAGAACCAGAAGAGAAACCTCTCAATTTTATTTTTGAATAATCCAAATGTGACCATCACAAGGGGAATGGTCTCTCTTTTAACAAAAGCAAAACCTAATTAACCTAATTTGGTAAATGGGCCTAACCCAACTAAAATACCCAAAACCTTAATACAAACCCAATACTAAAAAGGAAAATAACATAGTTTTAACTACATTAAAATTGGGCTCAACATTAGCCAAATTTGGGGCCTAATCAAGCAAGAAGAACAAAAATGTGCAGAGAGGGAAAGCTCCAGGTGCTGGGGCACCCTAAGTTAGGTGTTGGGGCGCCTGAAAGCTGTCCAACTTCACCAAATGGCCCTTCCAAAGCCTCAATCAAGCATACAACCCTCCAATATTCATTCCTTGCATCTTGACTTGTTCTTTGGCTCCAAACCACTGCTATGAAACCATTCAAGCTCTATTGCATCTTCTTGGCCCTAGCCCTTGTAACCGGGCCCACGGGTAAGGACAAAGGATCTCTTGTCGTAGTGCCTTGATTCCCATCACAGTCCTAAAGCAAGGTCTCATCTATCATATTGGAGATGGAGAGCAGGTGATGATAGGTAGGGATCCCTGGTTGCCAAGAAGGGATGATAGCTTTGTACAATCTCTGAATCTAGAAGAGCTGGCTGCACTTCTTGTGAAGGAACTATTTTTGGCTGATAGAAAACCATGAGATATTGGCTTCGTGAAATCTGTTTTTAATGAAGAGGACGCTGGATTGGTGTGTGGTATAACGCTGAGCTATAGGAGATAGTGTTTACTGGAAGTTTACTAGAAATGGTGTATTCATTGTAAAGTCCACGTATTAGTCCTTGGTGAAGGAAAAATGCAGCAATGATAGCCCACAAATGCTGGCGGTGTGGAGCAAAGTCTGGAAGCTAAATGTCCCTAACAAATACAAGCATTTCATGTGGCGTTGCTGCAAAAATATTCTGCCCACAACTCAAGCATTAATAGCTCGTGGGCTTGATATTCCCAATGTGTGTGGTCTTTGCTTAGAGAACCAATAATTGTTATTGCTGCTTTGTTCCTTTGCTCAGAAGTGTGTGACGTCTAGGAAGTTTTGGAGCTTGGTTCTGGTGCAAATGTTAGAGAGCTAGACTCATTCTCTAGTTGGTTTATGCAAGTGAGTCTGGGATGGGATAAGAGGAAATGGACTCTAATGGTGCTTGGTGGTTATACAATATGGCAGAGACATAATGCAGTTAGGGTGGGCAGTGTTGTTATGCCCATACACCAGGTTGGGTACGTTGTCAAATCCCTGTAGGAGGAGATCCAGGGTAGTCAATTGGTGCAACCCCAAGCCTTGCATGTGAAAACTCACCCGCTGGGTGAAGCCCATCGTTATGGTCGTCAAGCTCAATGTAGATCCTTCTCTTTCAGTAGCTGGTATGAGTGGCATAGGTGGTGTGGTGCGTGATGAGGAGGGCCAGTTCGTGGCAGCTTGGACATGCCCTGTACCAAATGCACCATCCATTGAAGAGCAAGAGGCTATGGCTTGCAGCGAAGGTCTGAACTTGGTACTGTCATGGGGTATACCTAGGGTTTGTCTTGAAAATGATGCTCAAGGGGTGGTCTTGGCACTAAACCCAGGTGAACAATTCCTGTCTCCTTTGGGTCTGCTGCTAGAGGATATCCATGAGCTGGGTAGAGGTTTTGCGAGTTCCACATTCAACTGGGTTCCAAGCCAAGCTAATCAAGTTGCTGATAAACTTGCGGCTTTTGGTTTTAATGTTTCTAGTTTAACAGTTTGGCATGATTTGCCTCCTGAGTTCATTTCAGTTGTACTTTCTTTTGATGTTTAATGGAATTTCCATTTCTGATAAAAAAAAAAAAAACCAAGAAAAATTAAAATGCATGCCTCATTTTAATACTTTTGACACAATAAGATTTATCTCATGAGAAACTTTAACCCATGCCTGATCACTTCCTAGGTATATATCTAAATTAATTTCATGTGACCCTTAAATTTGTCACCAGTATAGAGAAATTTTAATGTTTTGTTATTTATGACCACTAAATGTATGCTACACTCTTAATACTTTTGGCACAACATAGGTGAATCTCATGAAAAGCTTTAACTTATTACTCATTTCATAGAGCTATTTATGACCACTAAGTTTGCCACTGCTATGTATGTCCCTTAAATTAATTTCATGTGAGGAGTTGCTAATTGTCAAAACACTGGTAGATAGAAAGTTTAATTGGTGTCTCATTCTAATACTTGACAACACTAAATTGGGAAGATTTAATTTTTTTGTTGACCACTAAATTAATCTCATATGAGAAATTGTTAATTAGCACAACACTATTATATAGAAAGTATAATTTATGTCTTATTCTAATACTTGTGACACAATTAAAATTAAAAAGTTTAGTCTCATTTTAAATATTGCTAAGGTTATACAAAATTAATGCTATATAAGAAGTTGCTAATTAACTCAACACTAGCATAGCGCATGGATATTTTTAGCAAAGATAAGTAGTTTTTCATTGAATAAAAAACAAAGCAAGGCAATCAACATACAAACAAAAACAAGAACTTTTGCATTACTTGATAAGTATTTATGAGTTATAATCACTACATTTATCTCTTTTTTCTTGGTACAAGCATTAATCACATTTACATTACCACTAAGTTTACTAGTATATGAAAAAAATTTGATAATTGTTCAATGTGGGTGTGCCCATGTGTACTTCATTATATCATTAGGAAAAATATTCGCCAACTCAAGCTGGCTCAGTTGATTAAAGGGTTTTGGCTTGGGGTTATGCACCTCCCAGGTGCCTTGGAGTTAATCCTCTAGATGGGCCTCTATTTGCCTCTTCATGGATCTCCAAACATGCCACTGGTGCCTTGGAGTAATTATCCTTGCTACAAATTTTTTTAACCATGTACAAATATAACAAATATTTATAATTTTAATGAATTTTGTTACTTAAATTTATAAATTTAAAAAACTAAAATACTAAAATCTTTGCGGCAAATTAGTTTTATCTTTAAGTTTTTAAATTTTTTATTGTTTCTTTTTTGGTAATTTTTTATCGTATCTAACAATGGTGGGAATGGCAATATACTGGTGTCGTTAATGAAGTCAGAGGTAGTGGTAGGCCGATACTCTTTCTAGCACACAGTACCATATGGGAGCCTAAACGTTGAAGAAACCCCATGGCTGCGAAGCACAAGCAGAATTATCAGAGATCTAGATTGCCTACCACAACTTTTGGGCACATATGAAAATGTGTCACATTTAATAGGTTTAATTTAAGATATTAAGTTTATTGGAAATACTTTCTCAATCAGAGATCATAGTTGTCCATTTTATTTGGAGGTAAATAGATGGTTGATAGATAGCCATGTGTTTGTAGAGATTATTTACTTTCTGTCCAAGTTACTTATACCAGAGTGATTAGTTAAGTTACTAAGTATAGTTAGTTTATTAACTACAGTTAGTTAGTATGTTATTAGTTAGTTAGATTAGCTGATGTTTATGTGGCATTCTTTGTGCTGCTTGGTTATTGTATATATAGGTGACCATGTGTATTGAATCATTTGATAAGAAATATACAGAAAAGCCTCCACAACCTTCTCGAATATACTTTCCTTTCCTGCTGGTTTATTCTTTCTAAAGAATTTTCATGGTATCAGAGCAAATCGATCCATATTTGCCTATATCTTCATCTTGTTAATTCTCTGAAGAAGGATTAAGGAGATTACTCTATATCAACTCTGTTGAAAATGGAATCTATAACCGCTACTGCAACTGCAACTACAACATCACAAAGGGAATCGATGAGCAATTTCAATGGAGATCCTATGGCCTTGGCAAACTTGGATCATCCAGGAATGCAACTCGTCACAACATCTTTGACAAGTAACAACTACTTGTCTTGGAATAGATCAATCAAGATCCCACTAGGAGCAAAGGTGAAGCTCGGATTCATCGATGATAGATGTGTGATGCCTGGAGAAGATTCTGTTGATTATGATCAGTGGCTTAGGGTGGATTGCATGATCAGATCATGGATCCTGAACTCAATTTCTAAGGAAATAGTTGAGGCATTTCTCTATGCATCTATTGCAAGAGAACTTTGGTTGGAATTGGAAGAACAATTTGGTGAATCTAATGGACCACAAATTTATCAAATTCAAAGAGAAATAAGCACTATTTCTCAAGGAAATCAATCAGTGGTGAAGTATTTCACAAAGCTGAAGAAACTTTGGGATGAATTGGTTTATGTACAACCAATACCGCAATGCACTTGAAAGAATTGTACTTGTGGTGTTACTAAGAAAGTATTTGATCTTGCTAATTCAAGCAAGCTACTGCAATTTTTAATAGGACTTAGTGATGATTTTGATCATGTACGAAACCAAATCTTGGTAATGGACCCCCTTGCCTTCAGTCAACAAGGCCTATTCAATGATCTTGCGAATTGAGAAGCAGAGAGAGATTCATCTTAACTTGGTTGGAAAAGCTGAGAACTCAGCAATATTTGTGAAAGCACCTATGGGAAGGAGATTTGGTGGTGGAAAAGCAATCCAAGGAAACCATAGGAAGCAAAGTTACAATGAAAAAATGAATGAAAAATGTACTCACTGTAACATGGGAGGTCACACTAAGGATACATGCTTCAAGTTACATGGATATCCAAAATGGTATAAGGAACTCAAGGATCAACAAAATCAAGTTTTTGGTGGAAAGCATGTGGTCAACTTTGCTGATAATCCTTTGGATGTTAACATGGATCATGCTGCTGGCAAAAACAATGATCACGGAACCACTTTGAATGAAACCATTCAACAGGAGCTATCAAAATTGATAAAAGGACTGGGTGGCTTTGAAGGGAATCATATTAACTTTGCACACCTTGAAGATTTTTATAGGTAACACTTCTCATCCAATTTTTCATTATGCTTCACATTCAGTGGATAACATAGACCCTAGTACTTGGATAGTGGACACAGGAGCATTAAATCACATGTGTTTTCTTCACATTACTTGATCATCCAAAACCAGTAACACATTTAACTTCAGTTTTCTTACTTGATGGCTCTGTCAAACTTGTTCATCAAGTAGGTAATGTGCATCTTAGCCCCACTCTCACACTAACTGATGCACTCTACGTTCCTAGCTTCAAATTTAACCTTCTCTCAGTAAGAAAGCTTGCCAAAACAGCTCAAATACAATTCATTTTTCTTCCTGATAAATACATTTTGCAGGACCCACAAACTAAAGTTGTTCTAGCAGTTGGTAAAGTGATTGGGAATCTATACATTTTAGACAAAACATCTTTTCATGTTCATGTTTCCTCTATTTCTTGTAATAATCAATTTGATCTAGTCAGATCTCCATGTAATTCTGTTTGTAATTCAATTCATATTCCATGTACTGCTACTGCTGCTTCAAATAATATTCCTGAACTTTTATGGCATAAGAGACTTGGCCATGCCTCTTTAAGGGCTCTACAACACATTCCTTTTTTACAAAATATTGATCCCACACTGTTTTCACCTTGTGACATCTGCCACAAGTCCAAACAGCATCGTTTATTATTTCCCCTTAGCAACACTCGCTAAGATTCCATTTTTTATCTTTTGCATATAGATTTTTGGGGACCCTACAGTAGAGCCTCTATAACAGGAGCACATTACATGTTCACTATGGTTGATGATCATAGCAGAGCCACTTGGGTTTTCCTGCTTAGACATAAGCATCAAACACTGCAAACACTAAAAATTTTCTTCAATATGGTTAAAACTCAGTTTGGAAAACCAATTAAGTGCATTAGGATAGATAATGGATTTGAATTTACCAACATTGCATGCCAATCCTTTTTATCTGAGTTAGGCATTATACATCACAAAAGTTGTGTGTATACTCCCCAACAGAATGGGATTGTTGAACAAAAGCATAAACACATCTTGCAAATTGCTAGAGCCCTTATGTTTCAGGCACATTTGCCTATAAAGTTTTAGGGTCACTCTCTTCTCATGGCTGCATACATCATTAACAGATTACTAACTGGTATTCTGAATTGGCAAACTCCCTATGAACTTTTACACAACCAAAAACCTGACTATAGTCTTCTTAAGTGTTTTGGTTGCTTATGCTATGCCGCTAACACTCACCCTCACAAAGAAAAATTTGAAGTCCGTGCATATAGATGTATTTTTATAGGTATTGTCACTGGACAGAAAGCATATAGGGTTTATGACTTACATTCTCATCATATATATACTTTCCTTTTGAATAAATCCCTCTTGAAAGCAGTACAATATCTCTCCCTCTTCCATTTCTTGATTCTCTTATCCTTGTCCCTACTCCTAAGACACAACCTTCTCCATCCATAGATCTACCTATTGTGTCTCCTACTCCTGAGTCTAGACAACTTGATTTCTCTTCTGATTCTGTTCAAAATTTATCTTTTCTTCCTCTTCACCTGAACAACATCATCCCACATTATTTACTGCTGCTCCTATTCCCACTTTAAGACATAGTACTAGACAGAAAGTTAAACCAACATGGCTCACTGATTTTGTCTCAAATGTATTACTTCCTTCAGATTTACCTACAGCTCTTCCTACTTCCTATGCAAATTTAACTTCAGGTTCTTCACCATATACACCAACCACCTTTCCTTATCACCAATCTCCAATTTTCACACACACTTAGATATCATTTCTTGAAAATGTGTCTTCTGTTCCTGAACCTTGTTCTTACTATCATGCAAGCAAAAATGATAAATGGATTGAGGCCATGAACAAAGAGTTGCAGGCCCTAGAGTCTAACCACACTTGGGACTTAGTGCCTCTGCCTAAGGGTAAGAAAGACATTGGCTCGAAGTGGGTTTATAAGGTGAAGTATCTGGCTGATGGCACCATTGATCGTTATAAAGCCAGATTGGTTGCCAAAGGATACCATCAGATTGAAGGGCTTCATTATAAGGACAACTTATCTTTTGTAGCCAAGCTTGTCACAGTGAGGATGTTCTTGGCTATTGCTACTACTAAAAAATGGGCTCTACATCAGTTAGATATTAATAATGCTTTTCTCCATGCCTATCTTAATGAAGAGGTGTACATGCATCCTCCTCAGGGATATGCCAAAGCTTAGCCACATGAAGTTTGTTTGTTAAAACGTTCTCTCTATGGTTTAAGCAGGCCTCTCGCTAGTGGAATGTTGAATTTTGTGCTAAACTTCAGGTTTATGGTTTCACACAAAGTGCTCATGACCACTGTTTGTTCACCATGCACATATCTCATTCTTTCTTGGCTTTATTAGTCTATGTTGATGATGTCCTGATCACAGGCACACATGACAATGGCATCCAGAGAATGAAAGATTTTCTTCACACTTCCTTTACTATCAAAGACTTAGGGTATGCAAAATATTTTCTAGGTCTTGAAATTGCTCGTGTATCCAATGGTACTTATGTTACACAAAGAAAATATGTGGTAGATATTTTACAAGATGCTGGTTTTCCTGAAGCCAAACCTGTGGCTACTCAATTACCTAAAGGCCAACACTTTTCCTCTGCTGGTGCTCTTTTGCTTGCACCAGAAAGATATCGAAGGCTTGTTGGTAGATTACTATATCTTAGCACAACAAGATCAGACATCACTCATGCTGCCCAATGATGAATAATATTTTTATATATTAATTAATCCCCATTTTTAACCTCCTAATCCTATTTTGTGCTTATTTGATTGGACTTGGGTCATATTTCATTAATTAGGTTCAAATTGGGCTTAAGTGTGTTTTTCAGCATTATTAGGGTTTTGACACTATTCTGTATTTCGGGTATATATTTAGTTCTGAATGTCTAAAAATTGTGATTCTTACCTTGTAGGAAATCTAAGAGGATTATCTAAAACTTTAATTNTTATTTGATTGGGCTTGGGTCATATTTCATTAATTAGGTTCAAATTGGGCTTAAGTGTGTTTTTCAGCATTATTAGGGTTTTGACACTATTCTGTATTTCGGGTATATATTTAGTTCTGAATGTCTAAAAATTGTGATTCTTACCTTGTAGGAAATCTAAGAGGATTATCTAAAACTTTAATTCAGACCTCCAAGGCCAATTTAGACGTTCAGTGGGTCAAATTTAACCCGTAAGTCAGAGTAGAGTTGCTGCCACTGGATCCTAACCCGCATACAGATTTTGGACCATAACTTGGGCTGTACATGTCGTATGGACTTGAAACTGGTCCCATTGTAAAGCTAAGGCACAGGGCTTAAATTGTTATGAAGGCTAGTTCAACAAATTATGAAGTTAAGATGGTCTTATTTCTTGTCTAAAATGGATGATTACTCCAGAGACCTATATGGACCTATATGGACTTAAATGGGCTTAACTTCCTCAATTCAGGCCCAATTAGGCCCAAACCGGAGCCCATTTGAAGTTGAGGTCCAGAGGTTTAAACTAGGTTAGGGGTAAATTAGGTGTGCATGAAAGTTAAAAAGTTTTAATCAGAGAAAGGAGGCAGACAAGTTATGAATTCTAGACTAGATAGTTTTAGTTTTCTCTCTGGTATTTGCTAGAACTTATTGAACTATGGTTTTCTTCTCTCATTGGAGCTTGGATTTCATGACCATGGAGGAGTAGAACTCTTGTAACCAAGTTAGACTTCTGATTAAATTCAGTTTTGTTCTTGAGATTATGTACTTAATTTGATTAAGCTTAATGCAATTTCGTTTTTCATTGGATTCTGATTGTCTGGATATTTTATATGGATCATGGAGATCTTTGTGATTTATATAGATGTTTAGGTGTGAAATAGAATTTAGATTGATTAATCTTTAATTCTGTGCATGAATCCTTTGAAAAATTGCTAATTGAGGTTCGGTTTTCAGATTAGCCACTAATTGCTTAATCATTATGATTACAAGATTAGTAATTGAATGAGATTAATCGAATTCTAAGTGATAACTTAGTAGGAATAATTAGTCATAATTAGAGATTTCGGTTGTGATTAAACTCAATTAGTATTGCTGCATTAGGACTTAATCACTTATGTTAATCTAGGATGGATCAAACCGGTTTATGGATGAATGTCTAGCTAGGTTACGTTTTAATCAACTTAATTAATCCTATTTCAATTCTGCTTTTTACAATATAGAAATACAATTCTGTTTTACAATCCCCTATTTTTAACTTGAAATTATTAATTACACATTGCATTCCTTGTGAGACAAACCCGGATTATGTCCTCTATTGCATTCTAATTAGGGGAGGATTCGGTTTAATTTAATTGGTTAAAGCGACAAGACCAATAAAATTTTGGCGTTGTTGCCGGGGAATGTTAATGTTAGTTGATGATTTTAAGTTCATTGTGTGAATTCTAGTCATTTGCTTACATTCCTCCTCTGCTTTGTGTTTGTTTTTGTGTTCTTTTTTACGGTTTAGGCCACATTTGCATTACTTTTTGGCTAAGTTTTTGTTCTGTGTGAGCCATGTGGCTATTGTTTTTCTTGCATTTTAGTTTCCCTTCATGTTTTAGGTTGTAATTGTGTGAGTTTTGGTAATTTGCTTCCATTTCCCCCTTGTTTTCCTTGCATTTTGGCTTGATTCACTAATTTTCGCGTGTACTATTCTGGCCAAAATTGATTGCTCCGATTGACCTGAAACTTGGTTAATTGAAGGAAAAGAGGACAACAATCAATAGTCACAGCCTATGGTTGTGAGATCTGCGTTGTTAAGCTAAATTCTACTGTTTTGATCACTTTTCCATTTTTTTAAATATTTTTTATTTGATTTTTGAGTTCCATTTAGTCTCAGCTTTCACCCTGTGGTGATAGAAAAATTTTAAAAAATGTTTAGATAAGTCAACTAGTGTTATTTTGGTCTCTTTTTGCCTTTGTTTAGTGCATTTTGTGTGTTTCCATTTTAGTGCAATTTTGTCACCCTGTGTGTGGTAATTCTGTTTTAGTGTGTTTTAGCATTTTTCCACTAGATGTGCATGGTTTATGACTAGGCCTTCTTGCAGTGATTTAGGTGATTTTGATTGTGAGATTGATCAAACATTTCATAGCCGAAATAGACAATCTAGGAAAAGAGTAATCATTAATCTTGTTACTAATCCTGTGATTAATTCTGTTGATAACATGGCTGAGCATAACATAGATCCTAATGTTAATGATGCTGCCAATAGGGCTGGACATAATGATATGCGTGTTAGACCTAGGACTCTTAAGGAGCTTGCTGCCCCATATGTGACATACCAACCTTTAGGTATCCAATACCCTGAGTTAGATGCTTCTTTTGAACTCAAGTCTGGATTGATACACTTGTTACCTAGATTTCATGGTCTTGCAGGTGAGGATCCCCATAAGCACTTGAAGGAATTCCATGTGGTTTATTCAACAATGAAGCCACAAGGAGTTTCTGAGGAGGACATTAAATTGAGGGCATTTCCTTTTTCTCTTGCGGATGCTACAAAGGATTGGCTCTAGTATCTCTCACAAGGCTCAGTGACAAATTGGAATGGGATGAAAAGACTCTTTTTGGAGAAGTTTTACCCTGCCTCTAGGACTGCTGCAATTAGAAATGACATTTGTGGTATAAGGCAGCTTCCAGGAGAGACCTTGCATGAATATTGGGAAAAGTTCAATTGGTTGTGCTCAAGTTGTCCCCACCATCAAATTAGTGACCAACTCTTAATTCAATATTTTTATGAGGGTCTAATGCCTATGGAGAGGAGCAATATTGATTCTGCTAGTGGAGGAGCATTGGTGGATAAGACACCTGCTGCAGCTAGGGATTTGATTTCTAATATGGCTGCCAATTCCCAACAGTTTGGCACTAGGATGCATTCTGTCAATAGAGGGGTCAATGAGGTTAATGTGCACCCTGCTGACCAACAGAGGATGGAACATAGGCTTGATGAGTTAACCTCATTGGTGAGACAATTAGCCATGGGGCAACATCAACAGCTAGCCATCCCACCAGTGCAACCAATCCAAGTTTGTGGCATATGTTTTTGTTCTTCCCATTGCACTGATGCTTGTCCTACCCTTCAAGAGGATATCTCTGCCTTCCCTAACTAAACAGCAGCTGCAACCAATATTTTTCCTAACAAGCCTCAGTATTCCCAATCTCAGTACTACCAGCCTCACCAACCAAGACATGACCCTTTCTCTACCACATATAACCCTGGTTGGAGAGACCATCCAAACCTGAGATATGGCAATAACATGCAACCACAACAGCAACCTAATCCTCAGCCTTACCAGTCATACCAAAATAGACCACCAGGCTTTCAAAACATACAACATTTCCATCCTGCCAACTAGCAAGCTTCCACTTCTAACCAATCTACACCTAAGAGCTTATGAAACAATTAGTAGTCAATAACCTCCAATTCCAGCAGAGCACTGGAGCTACCATTAGTCAACTACAAGCTCAAGGTTCTGGTAACCTTCCCTTTCAGACAGTTCCTAATCCAAATGGGAAGAATGTTAGTGCAATCACCCTTAGGAGTGGCAAGGAAATTCCTGACCCTACCCTTGCACCTGCAGCCAACCATTCCAGCAGTGGTCAGTGCAAGCCAAATGTGCAAGATAAGCCTGTTGTTGACCCTAGCAGTTCTAACTCTAGCACTCCAGAGATGCCACAGCAGCATAAGAACACTCATTCTGTTCCTCTGCCTTTCCCACAGAGAGCCCTTCAATCCAAAAAGTTGGATGAGGCAGAGAAAGAGAGGGAACTTCTGGAGACATTTAGGAGAGTTGAGATTAACATTCCACTATTAGAGGCAATCAAGCAGATTTCAAAGTATGCAAGGTTCCTGAAGGAGTTGTGCACTCACAAGAGGAAGTTAAAGGGCAATGAACGGGTCAGTATGGGCCAGAATGTTTCTTCCCTCATTCAACCTATGCCTAAGAAGTGCCAAGATCCTAGAACTTTTACCATACATTGTATCATTAGAAATTGTAAGTTTGAGGATGCTATGTTGGATCTTGGAGCTTCTATCAATGTCATGCCCAAGTCAATTTTTCAGTCACTTGGATTGGGACCCTTGCAGCCAACAGGAGTGGTGATCCAACTAGCAAATAGAAGCAATGCATACCCTACAGGCCTGATTGCGGATGTACTAGTTCGGGTTAATGAGTTATTTTTTCCTGCTGACTTCTACATCCTAGACATGGAGGGTGAATCAACAAACAACAAGAATACAATCATCCTTGGGAGACCTTTCGTCAAGACTGCTAGAACCAAGATAGATGTCCATTCTGGAACTCTTTCAATGGAGTTTGGTGATAGTATAGTGCAGTTTAATATCCTTGATGCCATGAGATATCCCATGGAAGACCATTCTGTTTACTGCATTGATATTATTGATGAGTTAGTTGATGAGGTTGATGATAGTCTTCCCTCTGAACCCCCTGAGTTGTTGTTCTTGGATGATTCAATTTGTTATGACTGTGATAGTGATTCTGTTTGCTATGTTTGCTTACGGATTACTGAATTTTTAGAGAGCAATGATTCTATCACAGAGGCTATTGAAGTAATTGATGATCCTGCAGTGGCAGTTGATGCCAAGTGTGAGGGGGAGATTTATGCATTAGAGGCTGCAGCCAAGACCTTACTTCCTTCCATAGAGCAACCACCCAAACTGGAGCTTAAACCCCTCCTTGAGCATTTGACTTATGCATTTTTAGAGGAGAATGAGCAGCTACCAGTTATTATTTCCAAGAACCTTCAACCTGAGCAAGAGGCAAGGTTTTGCACATTCTGAGAGTGAACAAGAAGGCAATTGGGTGGACACTGGCAGATATACTTGGCATCAGTCCTTCTACCTGCATGCACAGAATTCTACTTGAGGAAGATGCTAAGGCAGTGAGGCAGCCACAAAGGAGACTCAATCCACTGATTCTGGATGTGGTCAAGAAGGAGATAACCAAGTTTCTTCAAGCTGGAATTATTTACCCAATCTTAGATAGCAAGTGGGTGAGCCCAGTGCAAGTTGTTCCAAAGAAGTCAGGAGTGACAGTGGTGAAGAACCAGCATGATGAGCTCATTCCCACTAGAGTTCAGAATAACTAGAGGGTCTGTATTGATTACAGACGGCCTAATCAGGCTACCCGCAAGGATCATTACCCATTTCTATTTATTGATCAGATGTTAGAGCGACTGGCAGGAAAGTCCCACTATTGCTTTCTGGATGAATTCACTGGTTATTTTCAAATTCACATTGCACTGGAGGATCAGGAAAAGACCACCTTTACCTGCCCCTTCGGCATATTTGTATACCGGCAGATGCCATTTGGTCTTTGCAATGCCCCAGGTACCTTCCAACGTTGCATGATTAGTATATTTTCTGATTTTATAGAGCATTGTATGGAGGTATTCATGGATGATTTTACTATATATGGCTTTTCCTTTGATGACTGTCTATATAGTTTGTCTAGAGTTTTGCATAGGTGTATAGAGACTAATTTTGTTCTGAATTTTGAAAAGTGTCATTTTATGGTAGAACAAGTTATAGTCCTAGGACATGTAGTCTCTAGCAAAGGCTTAGAGGTAGATCCTGCTAAGATTGATGTTATTTCTTCTTTGCCTTACCCCGCATGCGTGTGTGAAGTTCGTTCATTTCTTGGTCATGCAGGATTCTACCGGCACTTCATTCGTGATTTCAGCAAGATTGCCGTCCCGATGTCCAACCTGCTGCAAAAGGATGTGGATTTCATTTTCAGCCATCCTTACAAGGATGCATTTGATCACCTCAAGAAGGCTCTCACTTCTAATCCCATCATCCGACCTCCCGACTGGACGCTGCCATTTGAGTTGATGTGTGATGCATCCAACTACGCAGTGAGAGCAGTCCTTGCTCAGAGGGTTTGTAAGGCCCATCATGTGATTTTCTATACCTCGAGAACACTTGATTCTGCCCAAGCGAACTACACCACAATCGAGAAAGAGCTTTTAGCAATTGTCTTTGCTTTAGATAAATTTAGATCTTACTTGCTTTGTTCTCATATGGTGATTTTTTCTGACCATGCAGCACTCAAGTTCCTCCTGAAGAAACCAGATGCCAAACTCAGATTGATCAGATGGATGCTCCTTCTCCAAGAGTTCAACCTTGAGATTAAATATAAGAGTGGAGCAGAGAATGTGGTTGCTGACCACCTGAGCCGGATCGAGAGAGATTCTGATGAGCAGTTTCCCATTCAGGATTCATTCCCTGACGAGCAGCTTTTAGGGCTGCATGGTGAGTTTCCCTAGTTTGCTGATATTGTTAATTATCTGGTTGCTCATGTTTTGCCTGCACACCTCACACGTGCACAGATTGATAAATTTAAGAGTGAGGCTAAATATTATGTGTGAGATGATCCTTATTTGTGGAGATTCTGTAGTGATTAGATAATTAGGAGATGTGTGCCTATGACGGATGCCGAACCGTACAAAATTAAATTACTAATTGCAACTAAATTGTAGTATAGGATGCAACCAGTGTCGTCTCCCAAGGATTCACCAGAACAACTAATCTTTTAAGAACTTAAGCAAGAACAGAATAAGGGGGGTTTGTGTTGAATGCAATATATTAAGAATTAAGGAAACAGTAAACCGAATTTATCAAATAAGAGAAAACGCAATCAACTCAAGCAGGCAACCAAACCTTAATCCATCCTTGTTCACTAAAGATAAACTAGATCTGATTTAATTCTTGGTTAAGTGTTACCTGGAACCCCTAACAATAACACTTAGAATTCCTACTGATTTACCAATCAGGATTTAATTAATCATGGAATTAAGACTCTAGGCAACCACTCTATATCACTAAATCCAGATTAATTTAATAACCGAATTATCCAAGTTAACCATATATTAAAGACCTTTAAAGTATGATTATCAATCTGATTACTGTTATGAATCTAATCAACCGATTTAAATTCATACAACTCATGGAATCAAAGTACCATTCAATCACATGAAGAAGGGGAGAAGCAGTAATTCAAATTAAATTAAATCAAACCCGGTTGAAGTACAGGAACTCTGGATTGTCAAGTTTGGCTCCTCTTGAATTGATTATAAATGAACTTAGCCCTCCATTGAAGGCTTAAACATAAGGCAAAAGTAGAAAAACGAACTCAGAAAATAGGAGGCAGCAGCAGCTCAAGGAATTTTGTATCTCTTTGGTTGTGTATGTTTTGCCTCAACAACTTGAGAATATATACTAGCTGGCTGCCTCCTTTAGGTTTCCTAATGGTTTCCTAATTACAAAATAAACCTAGTTTCCTAAATTATTAATGGTGAAAACATGATTAAGCCCTAGTGTCATGTGTGTTGGCCCAAAAAGTAGATGTTGGCCCAAATAGACATGCTCTGATCCAATAGGCAGCCCTAAGGAAAGGAATCAGTCAATGCTGGCGGAGTGCTGGGCGGAGCAGAAAATCTGGACTGCTTGCACGCGAATTTCAGTTGTCCAGACGCGAGAATCAACTTCTGGGCTGTTCATATGAAATGTGGAATTTTCTGTCATCTTTCCCACGAAACTAGAATCACATCAATCGGACATCTGTAGCAAAAGATATGATGAAAAAAGTAAGCAGTGCCAGAATTTAACAGTTAAGCAATTAAAATCTACAAGCACTAACAAGTCCAAATCTACAAAACATGTCTAAAAGCCATAAAAATCACTAGAAACACACACTAAAAGACTAAGTATAAGGGAAACAAATAGTATAAAATGATGTGTTATCAAATTCCCCCACACTTAACTTTTTGCACTCCTGGGCAAAATCACAAGAAACAAACTAACTAGAATAAGAAAAACAGTTCTCCAATCAAATCAAGAATGCAAAGATTAAGGTAAGAAAACAATTCAAACTTAAAGAATAGCAACACTCATGGAACAATATCTCTTGACAACTAGAGAACACACAACATGGCAATTTCATTTAATAGGAATGAGTCAAAGTAGATAGCCTCTCACAAGATAAATAAATGCTCTCAATTCTCTCAAGTGTCTAAGGTAAGCATTTCTCTCCAATAATCCTATCAAAATCACACTACCATAAGCTTGTTCACTTTCTCAGTCTCCACTAACTATGTCACATGCATAACACAAATCAAAAGAACTTTTAAAGGGTTGTAATGGAGAAAGGTAAAGGGATGGCAATAATATGGAAAAATGGCTAAAGCACCCAAGGAATCACAAAGAGCATCTAATTATGTAGAAATTCAAGTACTTTATGCATCTTAACTTTGGGCTTCAACTCATTTTTTTCTTTTCCCAAAACAACTTTATTCTCTTGTTGCTGCTGTATTTTTTTTCATTTTTTTTTTTGAAACATAACACTTAACAATTTCAGCCACAACCAATCAGCCACAACTTGATGCTTTGTTTTTGTATTTTTTTTGTAAGAATTTACTCCCTTTTTATTCAATGCAATGCTCTGCAATTCCTAAGGGTTGGGTAGGACATAGTTTTACACTTAGGCTTGCAATGAGCTACACATGAAAGAAAGGATCATTAGGCTCAAAAAGGGGTAATCAAAGGATAAAATCAAGGTTAGCTATTTGGTCTAGTAGCTTCTCAAAGAAAGGAATGCCTTAATCACTTTTATGCATGCATGTGCAAATGTAATCTCAACTAAGAAACAGAACAAGTTCTAGAGTATCAAATTGATAGATGAAAACACACAAGAAAGAATCATGACATATGGCTCAAATCCTCACAGCTTATAAGACTACCAAGAATCAACTCATCCAAATCAAATTTTGTTGCCATATCACTTAAATCTAAGACGCAAGATAATTGTCCACTCATGTTGTAGCACTTTAGAATCAAAATTGCTTCAAACTATTCTCTTCACAACTCTTAAATTAATTGGAAAGAACTAGAAAAATTTAAAAACACATAAAACAGAAAATTAAGCCTAAAACAGAAAACATAACACTAAAAATCTAAACTGAAAACAGAAAATAGTAAAAAACCAAGTAAAGTAAAACAGGAAAACATAAAGCATAAAAACACACACAACAAGCTAATCCCTCCCCCACACTTAAATTTTTGCAGTGTCCTCAATGCAAAGCACAAAGCAAATAGTAAAAGCAAGACACTAAAAATAAAAGAGAAAGGGAAAGAAAACAGCCTGTGGGTTTTAGTCTCATAAAGGGCAGCAGACAAGTGCACCTCCTCCACCACTCGCTCTTGAAAATCCTCATAGAAAGGTTTCAGCCGATGTCTGTTCACTGGGAAGGTCTGATTGGTTGCCTCATTCTTGATCGCAATTGCACCATAAGGAAAGACATGAGTCACCACAAAGGGACCCATCCATCGAGAACGAAGCTTGCCGGACATTAGCTTGAGACGAGAGTTGTAGAGTAGCACTTTCTGATCAATGTATAACTCTTTTCTCACCAACATCTTGTCATGGACAGCCTTGGTCTTTTCTTTGTAGATTCTGGAATTCTCATAAGCCTCCAACCGGATTTCATCAAGTTCCTGCAGGTGGAGCTTCCTCTGTGATCCAGCTTGGGCTAAATCAAGATTACATACTTCACAGCCCAGTACGCCTTATGCTCGATCTCTACTGGAAGGTGACATGTCTTGCCAAAGACTAGCCTGTAAGGGGACATGCCTATAGGGGTCTTGTAGGCAGTCCGATAGCCCCACAATGCATCATCCAAACGCATGCTCCAGTCCTTTCTGTTGGGCTGGACAGTCTTCTCTAAAATTTGCTTGATCTCCCTATTTGACACCTCTGCTTACCCATTGGTCTGTGGATGGTAAGGGGTTAACACCTTGTGCACCACACCATACTTTCTCAACAAAGCAGCCATGTGCCTATTGCAGAAGTGAGAACCCTGGTCACTGATGATGGCTCTTGAAATGCCGAACCTGCAGAAAATGTGAGTCCTGACAAAATCTAAGACAACACGAGAATCATCAGTCTGGGTGGCCTTGGCCTCTACCCATTTAGAAACATAGTCCACAGCTAAAAGAATATACACAAAACCAAAAGAAGTAGGGAAATGACCCATGAAATCGATGCCCTAAACATCAAATATCTCACAAAATAGCAAAGGCTGTTGAGGCATCTCATTCCTAAAGGAAATATTACCTGTTCGTTGGCATTGGGCACAATTCTTACAAAAGATGTACGCATCATGAAATAGGGTAGGCCAATAGAGTCCAGAATCTAAAACTTTACGAGCAGTGCGCTGAGGTCCAAAATGACCACCACATGCAGAAGTATGACAGAACTGTAAAACAGACTCAGACTCATGTCCAAGCACACACCTCCTAATTACTTGGTCACTACATAGTCTCCACAAGTAGGGGTCATCCCACACATAATGTTTGGATTCACTTTTAAGCTTATCTACTTGATGCTTCTTAAAATAAGCAGGTAACTCAGAAGCAACTAAGTAGTTTACCAAGTCAGCATACCAAGGATCTGTACCTTGCAGCTAATAAAGCTGCTCATCCGGGAAGGTTTCTCTGATGGGAAGGTTGTCCAAAGTCAGTGGTATCCGACTCAGGTGATATGCTACCAAGTTCTCAACTTCACTCTTGTCTCTGATCTCAAGGTCGAATTCTTGCAAGAGCAGCATCCACCTAATGAGCCTAGGCTTCGCATCCGGCTTCTTGAGCAAGTACTTTAAAGCTGCATGATCAGAGAAAGCAATGACTTTAGAATTAAGCAAATATGAACGGAATTTATCTAAAGCAAACACAATTGCAAGGAGCTCTTTCTCAGTAGTGGTGTAATTTGCTTGGGCAGCATCCAAAGTGCGAGAGGCATAATAAATCACGTGGGACAACTTGTCCACTCGCTGTGCAAGGACAGCGCCTACTGCAAAGTTTGATGCATAGCACATAAGCTCAAAGGGAAACTCCCAATTAGGTGGCTGCATGATGGGAGGGGAGGTAAGACTCTGCTTCAGCTGATCAAAGGCTACTCTGCACTGCTTATCAAAGTCGAAATCCACTTCTTTCTGGAGAAGCTTAGACAATGGCAAGGTAATCTTGCTGAAGTCCTGGATGAATCGCCTGTAAAACCCTGCATAACCAAGAAAGGAATGCACTTCCCGCACACAAGTGGGGTAGGGTAAGGAGGCAATAACATCTATCTTAGCCTTATATACTTCAATGCCTTTGTTAAAAATTACATGCCCTAAAACTATGCCTTGTTCGACCATGAAGTGACATTTCTCAAAATGAAGAACAAGGTTAGTCTCAATGCATCTATCAAGTACCCTAGCAAGGCTATCTAAACATGCATCAAAAGAGGAGCCGTATATAGTAAAGTCATCCATGAATTCCTCCATGCAGTGTTCTAAAAAATCAAAAAATATGCTCACCATACACCGCTGGAATGTACCAAGGGCATTACATAGGCCGAGGGGCATCCTCCTATATGCAAATGTGCCAAATGGACAGGTGAAAGTCGTCTTCTCCTGATCCTCTGGGGCTATGTGAATCTGGAAGTAGCCTGAGAAGCCATCCAGGAAGCAGTAATGGGACTTTCCTGCCAGTCTCTCTAACATCTGATCAATAAAGGGTAGAGGGAAGTGATCCTTCCTTGTCGCCTGGTTGAGTCTTCTATAATTAATGCAGACGCGCCAGCTAATCTACACTCTGGTGGGGATCAACTCGTTCTTCTCATTGGCTACCACAGTTACGCCACTCTTCTTTGGAACCACTTGAACTGGACTCTCCCATTTGCTGTCTGAGATGAGGTAGATAATGCCAGCTGACAACAGCTTGCTCACTTCTTTCTTGACCACATCCAGAATCAACGGGTTAAATCACCTTTGGGGCTGCCTCACTGGTTTAGCTTCTTCCTCTAGTAAAATCCTATGCATGCAGGTGGAAGGGCTAATGATAGGAATGTCTGCAAGTGTCCATCGAATGACTGTTTTCCGCTGTTTCAGAATCTGCAACAACCTTTTTTCTTGTTCAGGTTGCAGATTGTTGGCTATGATGACAGGCAGCTTTTCTTCTGCTTCTAGGAAAGCATACTTGAGATGGTCAGATAACGGTTTTAGCTCAAAAATAGGTGGTTGCTGCACAGAGGGAACTAGCTTGGTTGGAGAAACCAAGTCTGCTGTGTGAAGCTCAGAAACACCTGCAAGCTCTGCACTATGCTCCAAAACAGTCTCATCATATCCCATATATGCAGAAATTTCAGAACAGGCAGCACAACTCCCATCACAATTAGTACATGCAGGCACTCTAAAGTATCTAGCAAGCCTACTATATCAGGAAATTCAGCTACCAATTCAGCATACACATCATCAACTAGCAGGTCTATGACATCTATTTGGAACACTGAATGCTCTTCTAGAGGGTGTTTCATGGCATACTTAAATTAAAACGAATTACAATGTCACCAAATTCCATGGAAAAGGTACCAGCATGCACATCAATTATGGTCTTAACAGTTTTAAGGAATGGTCTACCTAAGATCAAAGGGGCATGGCTAGATGTAGACTCATCTTCCATATTTAACACATAAAAATCAGCTGGAAATATTAAATCATTTACCCTAACCAAAACATCCTCAAGAAGGCCTGCAAGATAGGATGTGCTTCTATTAGCAAGCTGAATAACTACTCCAGTGGGCTTCAGTTCTCCAATCTGCAGTGATGAATAGATGGACTTGGGCATCACGTTGATTGAAGCACCCAGATCTAGCATGGCATTTGTAAACTGCTTGTCTCCAATAGTGCAGGGAAATGTGAAAGTTTCAGGATCAGTGCACTTTGATGGTAGGTTAGGCTGGATCATTGCTGACACGTTTCTGCTCATGCTCACTTTCTCATTGCCCTTCAGTCTTCTCTTGTGGGTACACAAATCCTTCAGAAACCTTGCATACTTGGGAATCTGTTTAATTGCTTCCAG
>QAOA01000473.1:218290-266025 GCA_003255065.1 Cercis canadensis
ATAAGCAAGCTTATGGTAGTGCATCTCTTCATGAGTTTGATTGAGTGAAGTACTTAATTTCTAAACACTTGAGGGATTGAGAGTATATCTTGTGAGGATCTATCATTCTTTGACTTATGTTTTCCAATTGAAGTTACCTTGTTGTTGATTTTGGATGAGAAGAAATTTTATTTCATGAATGTTGTGACTTCCTTGAATCTTTAATTGCTTATCTTACTTTTGGTATGAACTTCTGCATTTCTTAAATATCATTGGGAGGTGATCCTTTAGTTTTTAAATTTGTTTTTGTTTCCTTGTTCTTGCTTTTCTTAGTTTTGGAATTTTAGTTTGCCCGAGACGTGCAAAAGCTAAGTGTGGGGGAAATTGATGAACACACTTTTTATACAATAGTTATTCCTCATACTTAGTCTTTTAAACCTCTTTTGGGCTGAATTGCATAGACTTAGACCTCATTTCATGACTTTGGATCCATTTGTGCTTAATTGCAATTTCCAGCAATACTGAGCATTTTATGCTATCTCTGTGTTTCGTGCATATCTTGAGTTCTGGATGTCTAAAAATTCTGAGTCATACCTTGTAGGAAAGCTGAGAGAATTGTCTACAACTTTCTTTCAGGGCTCTAAAGCAAATTCGGACGTTCAAAAGGTCATATGCAGCCTGGAAGCCAGAGAAGATATGCTGTCGTAGGATCCTGACCTACATGCAGTATTTGGGTCATAACTTGAGTTGTGGATGTCATATGGACCTGAAACTGATACCATTAGAAAGCTAATAGACAGAGCTTCAATTGATATGAAGACCGGTTTACCATATTTTATATTGAAGATGGTCTTATTTACTGTTCAAGTTAGCTGACGGTTCCAGACACCTTTTGCCACTTAAATGGGTCTAACTTCCTCATGACAAGTCCAAATGAGCCCAAACCAAAGCCCAATTGAAGCTAAGGCCCATGGGAACAAGTGTTCCCTAAGGGCAATTTGGGTGTGCATGTAAATTTGGAGGTCTATATCAGCAAGAGGGGGCAGCCGAAATTCAGAATCAAGTCATTAGATAGTTTTAGACAGCTTTTCCTCTTTCCTTAGTCTCTAAGTTTTCTCTTAGATATTTTGTAAGAACTCAGCTTTTCTTGTTGATGGAGGGCTAAATCATCATATCAATCCAGGTTTTGCTATTCTGATTATTGATTTTGAGATTCTGTGTTGTTGTTCTTCATTTTAGTTGTTAATCAAGTTCTTTCAATCCTCTGAAATACTCTGTTTGAATTGCTTAATTCGGATTGGATTATTCATGTGTTCATATTCTGTTTGCATGTGATAAAAGAGGATTGTATGGTTAATTAATGGTTCTAAGCTTGGACGGATTAATTACCTTGGCTGGATTCAGGACTTAGGTTAAACTGGACTTGAATGTTTGCTTAATTCATTTAGTCCCTTGTTGAACCGAATTCTGGTTGCTTAACCAGTAGACATCCATAGAACATTGAGAGGCTTCTTGATATGTTTTAAAGGCCAAGAACATGATTAATAATTAAATGGATCCTTGGAAATCAAGGATGAATCAAAATCAGAATTAGTTAAGACTTGGATTGGTTGCTTTCTCTTAAACTTTACCACTTTCAATTAATTTTTGTTAATCACAGAAACAAACACAACCCCCCTGTTTATATGCTTCTCAATATGATTCACCAAATAGAACAATTCTTAGGTTCGACTTAGGGCTGCCCTTTGCTGCAAAAAGCTTAGGAACCGACCTTAAACTTAATTAATTTGAGGAGCCTCGGCAGCTCATCAATAAACTAGATTTGATTTAATTCTTGGTTAAGTGTTACCTGGAACCCTTAACAATAACACTTAGAATTCCTACTGATTTACCAATCAGGATTCAATTAATCATGAAATTAAGACTCTAGGCAACCGCTCTATATCACTAAATCCAGATTAATTTAATAACCGAATTATCCAAGTTAACCATATATTAAAGACCTTTAAAGTATGATTATCAATCTGATTACTGTTATGAATCTAATCAACCGATTTAAATTCATACAACTCATGGAATCAAAGTACCATTCAATCACATGAAGAAGGGGAAAAGCAGTAATTCAAATTAAATTAAATCAAACCCGGTTGAAGTACAGGAACTCTGGATTGTCAAGTTTGGCTCATCTTGAATTGATTACAAATGAACTTAGCCCTCCATTGAAGGCTTAAACATAAGGCAAAAGTAGAAAAACGAACTCAGAAAATAGGAGGCAGCAACAACTCAAGGAATTTCGTATCTCTTTGGTTGTATATGTTTTGCCTCAACAACTTGAGAATATATACCAGCTGGCTGCCTCCTTTAAGTTTCCTAATGGTATCCTAATTATAAAATAAACCTAGTTTCCTAAATTATTAATGATGAAAACATGATCAAGCCCTAGTGTCATGTGTGCTGGCCCAAAAAGCAGATGTTGGCCCAAATAAACATGCTCTAGTCCAATAGGCAGCCCTAAGGAAAGGAATCAATCAATGCTGGGCGGAGTGCTGGGCGGAGCAGAAAATCTGGACTGCTTGCACGCGAATTTCAATTGTCCAGACGCGAGAATCAACTTCTGGGCTCTTCATATGAAATGTGGAATTTTCTGTCAGCTTTCCCACGAAGGTAGAATCACATCAATCGGACATCTGTAGCAAAAGATATGATAAAAAAAGTAAGCAGTGCCAGAATTTAACAGTTAAGCAATTAAAATCTACAAGCACCAACAAGTCCAAATCTACAAAACATGTCTAAAAGCCATAAAAATCACTAGAAACACACACTAAAAGACTAAGTATAAAAGAAACAAATAGTATAAAGTGATGTGTTATCAGCCTAACCATAAGTTCCATTCTGTGCTTACTTTCTGTCATTCCTATGCCTATAGAGGCCATTTTGGTCCTTAGAGAACAACTAGGAAAGTATTAGATTCTGGTCTATATTGGTCCACTTTGTTTCATGATGCATATGCCTTTTGTAAATCTTGTGAGCAATGCCAAAAATTAGGGAATATAACTCGTAGGAATGAGATGCCACAACAACCTTTGTTGTTCTGTGAGCTTTTTGATGTTTGGGGTATTGATTTTATGGGTCCATTTCCTGTTTCCTTTGGCTTTGTTTATATTCTGTTGGCTGTGGATTATGTTTCCAAGTGGGTGGAGGCTATTCCCACAAGGACTGATGATTCTCATGTGGTTGTAGAGTTTGTTAGATCACATATCTTTTGCAGGTTTGGCATACCCAGAACAATCATCAGTGATCAAGGATCACACTTCTGCAACCGGCACATGAAGACCTTGCTGAGCAAGTATGAAGTTTTCCACAAGACTTGCACCCCTTACCATCCTCAAACGAATGGCCAAGCCGAAGTCTCTAATCGAGAGGTTAAGAGAATTTTGGAGAAAATTGTGAGGCCAGATAGAAAGGATTGCAGTAAGAGGTTAGAGGATGTTTTATGGGCATATCGGACTGCCTACAAGACACCTATAGGCATGTCACCTTATAGGTTTGTCTTTGGGAAGGTGTGTCACTTACCAGTGGAGTTAGAGCATCGGGTGTATTGGGCAGTTAGGGCTTGCAACATGGACATAGGACTAGCAGGAGTCGAGAGGAAGTTACAACTTCAAGAGTTAGAGGAACTCCAATTAGAGGCCTATGAGAACTCTCGGCTGTACAAAGAGAAGACTAAGGCCTTTCATGATAAGCTGATCCTTCGAAAGGAATTCCAAGTGGGGGAGAAAGTGCTTCTATACAACTCTCGCCTTAAGTTGTGGCCAGGTAAATTGAGATCCCGATGGGAGGGACCCTTTGTTGTCACTAATATTTTTGCTTATAGTGCAGTTGAAATTCGAGATGTGACTACGAGGAGGACCTTCAAGGTCAATGGACATCGACTTAAGAAGTTCCATGGTGGAGATGAGAGTTTGGTTGAGGAAGTGGATTTGAGTGATACCATCTACCCAACTTGATTGAGCTTCAGGGGAGTTCTTTCGGATTATGTTTCTGTTTTTGTTGTTCTTTCGAATTATATTTCGGATTATGTTAATTTTCTGTTCTTGTTGTATAGTTTGTTCTGTTGATGTTTTTAATTCTGTTTGTTGGTTCTGTTTTACGTGTCTGTTTTATGTTTTCTATTATTCTTCCCTTCTCTGTTTGCTGTTTTGGTGTGGTTCAACATGTTTCAGATTCTGTTCATGTTTCTTCTTGAGCTTCTGTGCAGAATTCTGGTTCGATATCCTTTCTTGATTCACTGTCCCACATTTTTCCTAGTTGTTTTCCTCCTAGTTGTTTTCCATTCGATTTTGCTGTTTTGTTTTACTCTCATTCTACTCATCTTTCCACCTTTCCTTTTTGCATTTTCCATAGCACTTTGAGAATTGTAGAATTTGTGAGCTTAAAGCAATTGTCATTTTGAAGTTTCTAGCATGGTTGAATAAATTCTTGCATCTTTTAGTTAGCTAATTTGGTGATGGAATTTGATGTGATGGATTAAGTTTGATGGAGCATACCTAGTGAGTTTTTGAACCTATTGTCATTCTATATTCCTTTCTTGTGTGCATTGTGCTCATGATGTTTGTTGCTCTAAAACTTGTTTTGCTTCTTTTTTAGACTACATTGTCATTTGCATGCATGAATGTGATGAAGGTCATCTTTTCTTCTTTCTAGCTAGATAGCCAAATAGTTTTCCTAACATCATTTCCCTTGATTTCCCCATTGAGCCTATTTTTTCCATTCTTTCATTTAGCTCATTGCAAGTTTTGTAAAACCATGTTTCTATCTACCTTAGGGAGTATGAAAGCACTAGTTGATCAATTGATGAGTTCTATTTGTCCAGGACGGATAAAGTTCTAAGTGTGGGGGGGAGGATTTGTGAAATTTGAAGGAAAGTGGCTATATGAAATGTAAAGGCAAATAAATGTTAGCCAAAAGAAAAAGAAAAGAAAATTCTGTTTAAAAAAAATTAGAAAAAGAAAATGCAAAGAAAAAAGAGAATAAAAGTAGTGGTTTGCCTTCCAAAAAGGAAGAAGTCTGTAAAGAAAATTACATAGAGCTTTTGGGTGTATTTTTGTGTTTAGTGTTGGTTTTGACTCATCATTCTCAATGTTCTCATGTTCTCTTTGGATTTAATTTGTCATATCCATATTTCATTCTTTCTTTTCCCTTGGTCCTTGGCCCCATTACATCCTTAAATAAAGTCCTTCTGATTTGTGCATGCATGTGTTTAAAGTAATGGAGATTAGAAAATAAGAAAACTTATGATAGTGCAAATTGTCATGATGTGATTTGAGTGAAACAATAACCCCCTTAAACACTTGAGGGATTGATAATGTATCTTGTGTGAAGTTCTATCTTTCTTAGTTCTTCACTTCATTTGAATTCACCATGCTTATTGATTGAAAGTGCAAGAAATAGATTCATGATTGTTTTGATTCTTTTAAATTCTTGATTGTTCTTCTTGCTCACTTAACTTTTTCATTCTTGGAAGTTGTTGTTGGGAAATGATCTCTTAGTTGTCTTAGTTGTTTTAGTTGTTTTCATTTCTTTTCTAGTTTTAACTGCCCGGGACGTGCAAAGGATAATGTGGGGGAATTTAATGAACAATATTTTTATATATTAATTAATCCCCATTTTTAACCTCCTAATCCTACTTTGGGCTTATTTGATTGGGCTTGGGTCATATTTCATTAATTAGGTTCAAATTGGGCTTAAGTGTGTTTTTCAGCATTATTAGGGTTTTGACACTATTCTTTATTTCGGGTATATCTTTAGTTCTGAATGTCTAAAAATTGTGATTCTTGCATTGTAGGAAAGCTAAGAGGATTATCTACAACTTTCATTCAGACCTCCAAGGCCAATTTAGACGTTCAGTGGGTAATCCGGAAGTCAGAGTAGAGTTGCTGCCGCTGGATCCTGACCCACATGCAGTGTTTGGACCATAACTTGTGTTATATATATTGTATGGACTTGAAACTAGTCCCATTGGAATTCTAAGGCACAGAGCTTCAATTGTTATGAAGGCCGGTTTAACAAATTATGAAGTTAAGATGGTCTTATTGCCTATCGAAAATGGCTGATTAGTCTAAAAACCTATATGGACCTAGATGGACTTAACTTCCTCAATTCAGACCCAATTAGGCCCAAACCATAGCCCATTTGAAGCTGAGGTTCAGAGGTTTAAACTAGGTTAGGGGTAAATTAGGTATGCGTAAAAGTTAAAAAGTTTTAATCAGAGAAAGGAGGCAGACGAGTTAAGAATTCTAGACTAGACAATTTTAGTTTTCTCTCTGGTATTTGCTGGAACTTATTGAACTATGGTTTTCTTCCCTTATTGGAGCTTGAATTTCATGACCATGGAGGAGTAGAACTCTTGTAACCAAATTAGACTTCTGATTAAATTCGGTTTTGTTCTTGAGATTATATGGATCATGAAGATCTTTGTGATTTATATGGATGTTTAGGTGTGAAATAGAATTTAGATTGATTAATCTTTAATTCTGTGCATGAATCCTTTGAAGAATTGCTAATTGAGGTTCAGTTTTCAGATTAGCCACTAATTGCTTAATCATTGTGATTACAAGATTAGTAATTGAATGAGGTTAATCGAATTCTAAGTGATAACTTAGTAGGAATAATTAGTCATAATTAGAGATTTCGGTTGTGATTAAACTCAATTAGCATTGCTGCATTAGGACTTAATCACTTATGTTAATCTAGGATGGATCTAACCAGTTTATGGATGAATGTCTAACTAGGTTACATTTTAATCAACTTAATTAATCCTATTTCAATTCTGCTTTTTACAATCTAGAAATGCAATTTTGTTTTACAATCCCCTATTTTTAACTTGAAATTATTGATTACACATTGCATTCCTTGTGAGATAAACCTGGATTATGCCCTCTATTGCATTCTAATTAGGGCATTCGATTTAATTTAATTGGTTAAGCGACAAGACCAATCATCCAACAACTCAGTCAATATCTCTAATCCCCTACTCAGGCTCATTGGAATGGTGCCATCCATGTCCTCAACATGAGTAAGAGCTTGGAACGGTGTTAGAAAGTTAATGGAGCGTGAGGGGATCCGATTAATTGAGTATGCTGCAAAAAGCAAGAGCTTCCCCCCAATAGGATAATGGCATATGGGCTTGGATTAATGCAGCACGAACAACTTCCAACAAATGAGGATTTTTCTGCTCTGTGACCCCATTTTGTTGGGGTGTATTGGAACAAGTTGTTTGATTAATGATTCCTTTTTCAAAAAACTGTTGAAGTTCAGAGTTTTGATATTATCCTCAATTGTCACTCCGAAGAACGTGAATCTGTGTATTATACTGGGTTTTAACCATTTTATGAAACTTTTGAAATAACAAGTTTACTTCACTTCTGGACTTCATTACCCACAACCAAGTCATCCTCGTACAATCATCAATGAAAGTAACAAATCAACATGATCCACCCAAAGTTGGAATTTTGGATGGACCCCACACATGAGAATGGATAACCATAAAAGGAAGAGGACTTTTATTTAAAATCAATGGAAATGAAGTTCGGTGACTTTTCGCAAGTTCACATACATCACAACGAAAACTAGAAGGATCACATCTTTCAAACAAACTAGGAAATAATTTTTTAAGATAACCAAACTATGCATGTCCCAACTGTCGATGCCATAGCCAAATTTCAATTTTATTCTTATTCTCTTTAGAGCTTTCCACCATCAAAACTTGATGCAGATTGTTAGAACCGTCTGATGTCAAGTCCAAGTAATACAAATTCCCTTGCCTAGTACTACAACCAATCATCTACTTTGTTTTGATGTCCTTAAAAACACAAGAGTCAGACCAAAAAATTGCAACACAAGATAAGGCTTTGGTGATTTAAGAAACAAATAGAAGATTATAATTTAAAGATGGGACAACCAAAACAGAATTTAGATCTAAAGTATTGGTGGGAGATAAAGATCCTTCCCTAATAATTGAGGCCTCATTACCATTGGCAGTAGAAAGGGATTTTTGTGAAGAGGGTCTAATATTTGCAACTTGTCTAGAATCAAATCATGTGATTTGTAGCACTAGAATAAATTATCCGTGCACTATTAGTAACAAGTGTAGAAATATGTAAAGCCTTACCGCAAGTATTTGTAGTTGTTATGAACGCTGAGTCTTTTTCAATAGCATCACCACCTGTATTTGTTTCAACAACAGCAACAAGTGGAATGTTCTTGAAATTCTTTTTACTAGGTCCTTGACTATGATCCCACCGTTCTAGATATCCCACAAGTTCGTAGCAACAATATTTGGTATGTCCAGTATGATCACAATGGGTACACTTGTAACCAGATTTGTCGACAACTTTGGTTTTTTTTTGTTGATTTCGAGTTACCATTGCTGCAGCTTCAAAGTTTCTAGTTTCTCCCTTCAAAGTTTCATGGTGTACTGCTTCTCATCGAATCAATTCATGACATTCTTCCAAGCTTGGAACGAGTTCCTTGCATAAAATTTCTCCACAAACTTGTTCAAAATCACCATCTGCTGCGAGAAAAATATGTACTCTTAATCATTCAATGGACTTTTGGTAAGCTATTACATCATCAGAATCTTTCATGACCACATTATCTCGATGGTCCAATTCCAAAAAATCTCAACCAACTCCCCATAGTATTCAGAGAGAGACTTTCCATTTTGTTTGGCAGTGAAAGCCTTTTGGTTTATAGCAAAGACTTATAATTCATCACTTCCATCATAGAATGCTTTTGACAAAGCACTCCATATTTCACAGGCAGTAGGTGGGCGTAAATACCTTTTCATAATTTTTGGTACCATGGACATCAATAGCCACCTTTTCACTTTTTGATTTTCAGCATACGACTTTTCATATCCATCCTCTGATTCTGCAGGTTGCTTCATCTTGCCACGAATATAAGAGAGTTTCTCTCTTTTGGCAATGTGCATCTCCATCAGTTGTGACCAAACATCGTAATTTGATTCATTAAGAATGATTCCTGCATTAACAACACCTTCAGATTGAACTATCATAGGAATCGACTTTGTTCCAAATGATTCAATACTCTTTTCACTCATTTTGGTGAAAGTTTTAATTATTCAAAGGGGTTGGCTCTAATACCAACTTGAGAATAGGACAAAATGATTCTTATTGATATTCACTCTTCTATAAAACAATGTGTACAACCAATATTTATGGTACAGTGGAGCTAGAGACTAGGAAACAAATTAGCTAAAAATTGGGAGAATAATAAGCCCTAAATTAGAGGACTAAGATATGTACTACAACTATACAATCTCTTAATCTAAAGAGATTATAGAGAGATTTATGGGGATAAAATCTCAATAGTGTCCAAGTCAAAAATAATTGTTTTTTTTTTATTTGGACACGTCCATACACATGTCAGACACGTATCATGTCTATATATGTGTCAACGGTGTGTCGAACATGGGCACACGGCAGAAAATTGCTGTGTCCATGCTTCGTAGGTCTTAACATACAGAATAGGCATAGTAACCTTGGACTTCCACTTGTCAGACAAGCCTCTAAAGAGTTTTTTAAGTTGTTCTCTCTATGTATAAAATCTGTCCAGTCCCTTGAGACTATTTATAATACTCAGAAATCTAGCAAAGAAGGTTTCAAGAAACTCATCTGGCTCCATGTGAAACATTTCATACTGTGACGAGTAGATGTCAATCTTGGCTTCTTTTTAATGGCATGTTCCTTCATGAATAGATTGAAGCCTATCACACATCTCTTTAGTTGTATTACATGATGCAATATGTTCATACTCCTTTGCAAACACGGCACAGACAATATTGTATCTAGGCTTTGAGTTGAGAGTGAACTTCAGCTTATCTTTAGGTGTATACTCATGCTCTTCATTTGGAACTTCAACACCATTCACTATTTTTGTAGGTGGTGTTAACCCATTGCTCACATTCTGCCTAACTTCAAAATCTATTGATTCCAAGTACATCTCCATATGATACTTCCAGTAGGGACAATTCTCTCCATTAAAGAAATGTGGCTTGTGAAAGGAATGAGATTCCTTTTGAAGATTCATGGTACCTACAACAATACAAACTAGATCTTTTACTCTTAGTAATTTAAACCAACTAATTGAGTCCAAACCTCTGATACCAATTGAAAGATGCAGCTACACTCCTAGATACATTGAAATCTCCGTATTTCGAGTTGATGGTGGGTTGTCCCTTCTATGATTTTGTTGATATTATCAAGGTTGGGGAAAGAATAGAAGGACTGGTAAAGGCTGGAAAGTTGCAAGGAATGAGTAATGAGAGTAATAGTTTTAGCTAGAAGAAAGCAGGGTTCCAAAAAAAGAAAGAAGGAGAAGTGAACTGGGTACAAACACCAGGAACCTATCAATACCCTCAACCTAAAAGACCGAGCTATACTCCAAACCCTTCATTTCCACCATCATACCCTGTTAATGCTATCCCTCCATCTTATCCCCAATACACACCAAATCACCAATATCCTCAAGCTCCCTTCGTTCCCACTTACCAAAACACACCTCAAAGTTTCCCGGCACTAAGACCATCATTCAGGCCAAATTACCAAAGCTATAGGAACCAGTTATATCATTCACAAAGGGATGAACCGTTCCCAAACATTCCTATTACTAGAACCGAATTGTTCAAACAATTGTGTGAGGCTCATGTGATAGCTCCTAAGCCTGTACGAACCAATTCAGGCATCTTTCCCTCAATGGTATAACCCAAGCCTCAAGTGTAATTATCATCGAGGTGTTATGGGACATTCGATTGAGGACTACCCGGGTTTTAAGTTTGCTGTGTTAAATTTGATCAAGCAAGGCGTGATCAAAATTGAAGAAATTGGGAGATGACCTAATGTAAACAATAATCCTTTGCCTAACCTTGAAGCGAGACCAATGATTAATGCTATACTTGAAGGGGTTGAGGAAGTCCGAAAGATCACTCAGGTAAAGACTCCCATGAAAGTAATACGGGAAATACTAAGGTCAGCCGGATGCAGTTTGGAATGTCCTTTTAAACCAATCAAAAAAGATAGTCAATATGATGGTGATTCTTTCTATGAACATCACCAAAGTGTAGGCCATGACTTAGAAGAATGTTGGAAATTCAAGTGTGGAGTTCAAAGTTGATTGTTTTAGGAGTCTTGAGATTTGAGAAAAAAAAGTAAGGAGAATCAAAAAGAGGTCAACATGACTGGAGAAGAACAACAACATAGGGCTAAACCTTTTGTCCTTAGAGTGTTGCCTAATCCCTCAACCAACCAAGCTCAGCCAGAGATAGTCATTCAGGTGCCTGCACCGTTCTCTTATAAAAGCAATCATGTCGTGCCTTGGAATTATGGGGTAAAAATAATAAACACTAAAGGAAAAAATCTAGGGAGTTGCATAGAAGACAAAGAGAAAGAGGAATCAGGTACGATTACCAATGTAGTAGGGACTAGTGATTTGACTAAAAGCGGACGGTGTTACTTGCTTGAAGAGATAGAGCACCAGAGAAAGGAGAAAGGGAAAACTGTGGTTGATGAAAGAAAACCAGATTTGGCCAAGAAGGATGCTCAAGAAAAAAAATGGAGAAGAAGAAGAATTTTTTAAGATAATGAGACAGAGTGAATATGATATAGTGGAACAAATGAAGAAAACTCCTGCTCGTATTTTATTATTGTCTCTTATCATAAGCTCTTATTGTTATAGGCAAGCATTGTAGAGGTTCTTGCAACAAGCTTACGTACGGCCAGATATAACCGTAGAGAAGTTTGGAGGGATGGTAAATTTTATCAAAAACTTTAGCATAACTTCTTTTTCTAAAGAGAAGCTGATGTCTGGTATGAGTGCCCACAACAAGGCACTCCATATCACACTCAAATGTGACGGCTATATAGTAGCTAAAATTTTAATTAATAATGGGTCTACATTGAACATGCTACCTTATTCTACCTTCATGCAATTGCCGGTTAATTCATCCCACATACGAGAAAGTAGTATGGTGGTAAGGGCCTTTGATGGGACAAGGCGTGAAATGCTCGGAGATATCTCCCTTCAGTTAGAGATCGGACCAGATAAATTTGATGTTCCATTCCAAGTGATGGACATAGAACCCGCCTATACTATGTTACTTGGTAGGCCCTGGATTGATGCTGCAGGAGTGGTACCTTCTACGTGGCATCAAAGACTGAAGTATGTGAATGGGGTAAGGGTGATAATTATCAAAGGAGAAGAGGAGACGCTAGTAAGCAAGCCCAGCTCATTACCCTACGTTGAAGCAGCGGAGCAAGCATTGGAGTCTTCTTTCCAATCTCTGGAGATAACCCAACATGATGGTAAAGATTTACCAAAGAAAGGGGAAGTTAATCAAGTTGTGGCGAAAATGACGAAGAAGAGCGAATTTCAAAAAAGAAAAGGTTTAGGGGCCAATCTACAAGATATCAGTGAACCTATCGTGCTTCCAGAAAATGAAAGTAGATAGGGGTTGGGGTATGAGCCTTCCATGGAAGAGTTCCTGAGATGGCCAATAAAACACCATGAGACCAGACTTCCTCATCTACTAGAAACTTTTGTGCCATCAACCGAGCCGCCAATTGTAGATCATATGCATATGGTGAATACCCTAGATGGCTGCTCTAAGAAGGATTGTTTGATTCGACTTTGTGGAGATTTAGAAGAATTGAACAACTGGGAGATTAAGCCAATGTCAGATGTGATCCTCTTTGAGTAATATCTGTTTATGTCATATTTATTTCTTTTGACTAAAGTCCAAAGTCACTTGAATTTCATCTTTATTATGTATTGGGCTATATTTTATTCAAAAAAATTAATAAAGTAATTTGTCATGGAGTTTTTCATTCATTTTGACATCCTTTTGTTTTTCCTGTCCTTCTTATCCATTTCTCATCCGTTTATTCATCTTAATTCGTGTTATGTTCTAAATTATTCTCAGGAGTCTTGCTAATATAGATCTAATGTTTCAAGTGGAAGCTCCTGTGTGTCCAATAATTGATTCTCATATTTCAATTGGTAAAGACGATTACTGCTCCAATGAAGATTTAGATCTTTCTGATAAATTTAAAAAAATAATTGAGTCGGATGAAAAAGTGATACTTCCTCATAATGAAGAGATTCAGATCATAAACTTGGGTATAGAAGATGAAAAGAGAGAATTGAAAATTGTTGATAACCCAGAAAAGAAGAAAATGATTAGTCTTTTTAAAGAGTACAGTGACATATTTGCTTGGTCTTACTAAGATATGTCGGGCCTTGACCTTAACATTGTCTCCCATAAGATTCCATTGTATCCAGGTTGCAAGCCAGTCAAGCAAAAACTGAGAATAATGAGGCCTGAAATGTCTAGCAAGATAAAAGAAGAGGTGATTAAGCAGATCAAGACTGGTTTCTTAGAAGTATCAACTTATCCGGAATGGGTTGCTAACATAGTTCCGGTGCCTAAAAAAGATGGTCAAGTAAGAATGTGCGTGGATTTTTGGAATTTGAACAAAGCTAGTCCAAAAGATGACTTCCCTCTACCACACATAAATGTGCTTGTTGACAGCACGACCAAAAATCACCGGTATTCTTTCATGGATGGGTATTCGGGGTACAACCAGATTCCAATAACTGATGAAGATAAAAAGAAGACTACGTTCATCACACACTTGGGTACCTATTGTTATAGAGTAATGCCATTTGGGTTGAAGAATGCAGGAGCTACCTATCATAGGGCCATGGTTACATTTTTTCATGATATGATACACAAAGAAATCAAGGTCTATGTAGACGATATGGTGGCTAAATCAAAAGAAGGGAAAAGTCATGTGAATGTACTTCGGAAACTGTTTGAAAGACTAAGAAAATACAAACTAAGATTGAACCTAAACAAATGTACTTTTGGTGCGACTTCTGGTAAATTGTTAGGGTTCATTGTTAGTGAAAAAGGAATTGAAGTAGACCCAGACAAAGTTCGAGTAATTCGAGAGATGCCATCCCCAAGATAAAAAAAAAAAAAAAAAGTTTAGAGTTTCCTAGGAAAGCTTAATTACATTGCCAGGTTCATTTCAAATATTACTTACACTTATGAACCCATCTTCAAACTACTGAGGAAGAATAATCCTGGAGAGTGGGACGAAAATTGTCAAGAAGCTTTTGATAGAATCAAAGATTATTTGCTTGACCTATCGGTGCTTGTACCTCCAACACCTGGAAAGCCTCTCATTCTGTATTTGACCATGCTTCAAGAATCAATAGGGAGTGTGTTAGGAGAACATGATGAAAGGGGAAGAAAAGAGATGGCTATCTATTACTTGAGTAAAAATTTTACTGATTACGAGACGAGATATGCCATGGTGGAAAAAATGTGTTATGCATTAGTTTAGGTGGTTGGTAGACTCTAGCAATACATGTTATACCATACTACATGGCTTATCTCTCGTATGGATCCTATCAAGTTCATTTTTGAAAAGCCTTATCTTTTCAGAAGATTAGCTAAGTGGCAAATTGTTCTTTCAGAATACGATGTGGTGTATATGACAAAGAAGGATGCTAAAAGAAATGTAATTGCTAATTACTTAACTGAAAATCCCGTCGACGATTATCAACCCATGAGATTTGAGTTTCCTGATGAAGATGTTCTCGTAGTCAAAGGAGATGATGAAAAAGAAGAATTAAGGTGCAATATGTACTTCGATGGTGCTGTGAATGTGCACGGACAATGAATAGGGGCCGTAATCATGTCACCAGAAGGAAAGCAATTTCTTATAGCCATTAAGCTGGACTTCAATTGCACTAATAACATGGTAGAATATGAAGCATGTGTAAGAAGTCTACAAGCAACTTTAGATCTAAAAGTTGATACCTTGGATGTTTTTGGAGATTCTGCTTTCATCATCTATCAGGTGACTGGAGAATGGCAAACCAAGGATTCAAAATTGATTTTGTATCAAAAATATTTGACTCGGTTAATCAAGAGATTTGAAGACATTACATTTTCTCACTTATCTCGTGATAAGAACCAATTTGTGGATGCTTTGGCCACACTAGCAATAATGACTAAGCTTGATTGTGGAGTAATGGTGCAATCAATACAAATGAAGTTAGAGGACGAACCAATTTATTACTCTAATGTGGAAGAAGAACTTGATGGTCACCCTTGGTACTACGACATCTTACAATATATCAAATCCAGAGAATATCCAGTTAGGGCTAATGAAAATGATAGGAAGACTATCAGACGTCTAACATTAGAATTCTTTCTGAGTTGAGAGATTTTGTACAAAAGAAGTTATGACGGAGCACTTTTATGATGTGTGGATGCTAAGGAGGCTAATCGCATTTTGAGTGCTATTCATGAAGGAATATGCGCTACTCATACAAACGGTCATTTGATGACTCGGAACATTCTAAGAGCGGGTTATTACTGGACAACAATGGAAAAAGATTGCATAAGTTATGTTAGAAAGTGTCACAAGTGTCAAATTTATGCTAATCGCACTAAAGTACCATCATCCATGTTGCACAATATGACAACCCCGTGGCCATTTTCTATGTAGGGAATTGATGTCATCAGTCCAATCAATCTAAAAGCATCCAATGGACACCGTTTCATTCTGATAGCAATTGACTATTTCACAAAATGGGTAGAGGCTGTTTCTTGTGCGAAAGTGACTCAGAATATAATGGCCAAACTTTTGAAGACGAATATCATTTGTCAATATGGATAACCGGAGAAAATCATCACTGATAATGGTTTGAATTTGAATGGTGCAGATATACAAAAGTTGTGCAAACAATTCGCAATCAAGCATCATAATTATTTGCCATATAGACCTCAGATGAATGAAGCAGTAGAAGCTGCAAACAAGAATATCAAGAAGATAGTGGAAAAGATGGTTGTGACCTACAAAGATTGACATGAAATGCTTTCATATGTCTTGCTTTCTTACAGTATAGCGGTTTGATCATCGACTGGGGCAACGCCGTATTCTCTGGTATATGGTATGGAAGTTGTTACTCATATAGAGGTAGAGATTCCTTCTTTCCGAGTTTTGATGGAAACTGATCTAAAAGAGTCAGAATGGGCACAACTTAGATATGAGCAGCTGAATATGATTGAAGAGAAAAGATTAGTTGCAATTTGTCAAGGACAGTTGTATCAACAAAGAATGGCTAGAGCATTCAACAAAAAAGTTCGACTTCAAGAGTTTCAACAGGGAGATCTAGTGTTGAGAAAAGTCTTACCTCATCAAGAAGATGCACGGAGAAAATGAGCCTCAACTCATCAAAGCCCATACATTGTCAAACAAGCATTCTCTGGAGGTGCTTTAATTCTCACAGATATGGAAAGACATGAGTTGGCTAAGCCGATAAATTTTGATGCAGTCAAAAAATATTACTCGTAAAAAAAATAAAAAGAAGCTCGATAGATTTAAAACCTAAAAAGTCAATCTAGGCAATAGGGCATTTAAGTTAAATTTACTAAGTTGAAAACCTGAAAGGGCAATCTAGGTGAGAGTTTGAACTTGCAAGAATGTTTGTGCAAGAGGGACCCCATACAT
The DNA here is from genome assembly GCA_003255065.1 of Cercis canadensis. NCBI lineage: Eukaryota > Viridiplantae > Streptophyta > Magnoliopsida > Fabales > Fabaceae > Cercis > Cercis canadensis. The sequence goes on from QAOA01000473.1 coordinate 234,874, forward strand.
CTGTATGAACAAGCTCTAGCTTTTCTGTCTCAGGCCCCTTTCCAGCCTTGGAGAAACTAACCTTTCTCTGTTTGCCAAAGAAACAATCCTCATAAATGCCGATGTCTACAAACTTCAAACCAGACAATTTTCCCTTTCATGCCATTATCTTCATTCCTTTCTCACTTATATGCCCAAGTCTATAATGCCAAGTATTTGAATCAATTTCAGAATCAATAACTGCCATAGTGTCTTTTGTGCTTGAGGTCATATAAAGAGTGCTAGACTTGTTTCCACGTGCTACAACCATAGAACCTTTAGTGATTTTCTATGAACCGCAAACAAAAGTTGTTGAATGTCCATCATCATCAAGTTGTCCTATACAAATTATTATTATTTTTCAATCCAAGAGCATGTCGAACATTTTTCAATTTCCACATAGTCTCATTAGTTATCATCATATGAACTTCATCCTTCCCCACAATATTCAAAGGCTCATCATCAACAAGATGAACTTTCCAAAAATTACCAGACACAATTTCTCAAACACTCTTTATGTGAGGTAGCATGAAAAGAAGCACCAAAATTCAAAATCCAATATTCTATCGGGCTGTCAACACTCAAAATTAGAACATCTCTAATTTCTTCAATTGCGGCATTCGCAGAATCATAATTCTACTGTTGGTTTTTTTTTTTTTCTCTGCTTACAGTCCCTTCTGAGATGTCCCTTCTTACCACAGTTCCAACAAGTTGTATTGTTGGGTCTAGACTGACTTCTCTTTCTGGACTTAGACCTTCCTCTATTGTCACCTCGTTTAGTTGTTCTTCCCCTGCCTTTGGTACTCAAAGCAAACCCAGATGATTCTTCCATTGATTTTATGCGAATATACTCGCTCAAAATCAAATCCCAAATATCATTGTATTTCATTTTATTTGCTCCAGAAGAACTACTAATTGCAGTCATAATTGCCTCCCAACTATCCGGCAAAGAGGATGTAAGAGAAATTCAACCTATGCAACCAAATGACAAACAACAAACTAGCAAATACCATAAACACAAAACTAAACCAAAAAACAATTAAAGCAGTGAATCAATAAAGGAAACACAACAACAGAATTACGTGGTTCAGCCAATTTTGCCTACATCCACGGGAGAGAGCATTCCACTATATTGATAGTATCAAGATCGAGCTTTCTTTACAATAGAATCCTTCATTCACCTCTGTTCTTGAACCTTGCAGCATATGCAGGTCAAAACCCTCTCAAGCCTCACTCTATTTCTTTCCTCTCAATCCCTCTGATTCTTCCTTATCTGATTTCTTTCTGTTTCTAAAGTGTTTCACACATGCACTCGTTATCCTCTCGTCTTTTATCTCACTGGTATATATATGTATCAAGGATCAATCAACCTTAGTCGGTTTTGGCCATAACCGCCTAACTGATTTCTAAGACACACCTCGAACACAAGCTCGAGTCTTGAATGACACGCCCGTGTTACTTAACTAGTCTTGCATGACACGGCCGTGTCTCATTAATGAACATGTTTGTGTCAGTCATCCCGAGAGCTACCTCATGCAACACGCCCATGTCTGCATTGTCTAAGGCTGTGTCTTGAGAGCGAACACGCCCATGTCTGAATCACACACCTTGTGTCAAACCTCCAGAAACTCACTCCAGGTAACATGGTCAGTCCCACCATGAACACGCCCCGTGTCATGTCCCGTGTCTGACCTTAGAGCCTCACCTCAAGTAACACATCCAAACCCTCCAGTGAACACGTCCCGTGTCATCAGTCCAGAGACTAACTTTGAGTGACACGACCTTCTTCATAAGTGAACATGCCCGTGTTGTCAGTCTAGATACCAAGTCTAAGTGACATGCTCTCATCCATAAGTGAACACGGCCGTGTTGTCTGCCCGTGTTTGCCTTATTCAAAAGCTAAAACATCACATTTCTCCACCTTGTCTCTTAAATCAAAAAAGATCAATCTAGTGCTGCTCTCCCTTTTCTTGCTTATCCTTCACATAACCCCATTAAGTCCAAGCAATGCTTGAACTTTGCATGAGGGAAAGACTTTGTGAATACATCAGCAGGATTCTCTTTTGATGCAATCTTCTCCACTAGAACCTCTTGAGTCTCAATCACATCTTGAATAAAATGAGTCTTACATTAATATGCTTTGACCTCTCATGATACACTTGATGTTTTGAGATATGGATTGCACTTTGGCTTTCACAATATAATGTGATACTTTCCTGCGTGATTCCCACTTTGAGTCATAGAGCTTCCTTAACACCCTTTGCAAGGGCTATATACTCTGCTTGAGTTGTAGACAAAACCACCACAAACTAGAGCATCGATTTCCAGCTGACAACAGTACCAAACAAGGTGAATACATATCTTAACAAGGATTTCCTTGTATCAATGTTTCCTGCATAATCTGAATCCACATATCCCTTGATTGCTTCTTCAACTTGGATTTCCCTTTTGAACTTCAAACTAGAAGTCAGTGAATCATTCAAGTATCTTAGCACCCACTTCAAAGCTTCCCAATGTGTTGGTCCAAGATCTGCCATGAATATGCTAACCACACTCACTGCATGAGCCAAATCTGGTCTGCTACACATCATTCCATACATGATGCTTCCAACTCCACTTGCATATGAAATTGCCACCATTCTAACCTTTTCTTCATCTATGCTAGGTGCTTGTTGGACAGAAAGCTTATAGTATTGCACCAAAGGAGTTGAAATTGGTTTAGACATGTGCATTTTAAGCCTCTTAACTACTTTCCTCATGTAACCTTACTGTGATAGGAATAATCCTCCCTTTGATCTGTCCCTGATGATGTCCATTCCCAGAATCTTCTTGGCAGCCCCAAATTCCTTCATCTCAAATTCAGAATTTAATTTCAATTTCAGTTTATCAATCTCTTCTTTACTCGCACTAGCTATTAGGATGTCATCTACATATAATAGCAAGTATAAAAGTGGTTTTCCACTCTTTCTCAAGATGTAAACACAATTGTCATAACTACTCCTCTGGAAATTCATCTTCATCAAAAAATCATCAAATTTTCTATACCACTATCTTGGACTTTGCTTCAAACCATATAGTGATTTTTTTAGCAAACATACTTTATTCTTGTCTTCAATAAATCCTTCCGGTTGCTCCATGTATATGGTTTCCTCTAGATCATCATGAAGGAATGTTGTTTTAACATCTAGTTGCTCTAGTTCAAGGTCAAATTGATTCACTAAAGCCAATAGAATTCTGATTGAATAATGCTTAACACAAGTGAATAAATTTCATTGAAATCAACTCCTTCAACCTATGTAAATCCCTTAACCACAAGTCTTGCTTTATATCTGGCTTCCTCAACTCCTGGAATACCTTCATTTCTCTTGAAGATCCATTTATAGCCCATTACGCTTTGATTCTTAGGTAGATCAACCAGAACCCAAGTATGGTTCTTGTCTAGTGATTTCATTTCCTCCTTCATTGCTACCACCCAGCTGTGACTATCTCTCCCCTTGAGTGCCTCTTTGAAGTTTGAAAGCTCAGGGTCTTGAATTTCTTCAGCAACATTTAGAGCAAAACAAATGAGATCAGCATAGCCAAATCTCTTAGGTGGTATGATTCTTCTCCTTGCTCTATCTCTGACCAAGCGATACTCATTCTGAACTAGTTCAGGTTCTTGCTCAGTAACCTCTTCTTCTTCAATTTGAGTTACTTCTTTAGTTGCATGGTGAGTTGGTAGCTCCACCTCAATTTGAGTACTCTCTTGCTCAAATTCCTTGTTGCTGGTTTCTCCTTGCTCTTTATCTAACATAGCCATTCTTTTCTCATCAAAGATCACATCCCTACTCACTATGCACTTAGGCTCACCAGGTTCCATCCTCCATAGTTGTATCCCTTGACTCCAATAGGGTATCCTATGAATGAACACCTGATTACTCTTACTTCAAGCTTGTCTTCCTTGACATGAGCAAATGGTAAAGCACCAAACACCCTCAAATGAGAGGAATCTATAGGTCTCCCATTCCAAAGCTCCATAGGTGTTTTGAAGCCCATAGTTGAAGATGGACATCAGTTGATTAGGTGGACAGCAATGGTAGCAGCTTCACCCTTGAAGCTTTTCGGAAGTCCTGCACTCAGCAGCATGCATCTCACACATTCAAGGATTGTTCTATTCATCCTCTTTGCCAAGCCATTCTACTGAGGTGTTCTTGTTACTATTTTGTGCCTTTGAATGTCTTTATTCCTGCTAAACTCATTAAACTGCTCTGAAAGAAACTCCAGGCCATTGTCAATCCTTCAGGTTTTAAGTTTGGTTCCCATTTGATTCTCTATTAGTGTGTGCCATTCCTTGAATTTTTCAAATATGTCACTCTTGTTTTTCAAAATATAAATTCACACTCTCTTAGTGTAATCATCAATGATGGTGAGAAAATAAAATCCCCCTCCATGAGTCCTTGTTCTTGCTGGACCCCAAAGATTCGAGTGAGCATACTTTAATGGCCCTTTTGCATTATGCATACCAACCCCAAATTTAACCCTTTGAGCCTTTCCTAATATGCATTGATCACAAAAGTCTAGTTTATCTATTTTATCACCATTGAGCAGATTTTGTTTAGCTAGTTCAACCAAACCTCTCTCACTAACATGTCCTAGTCTCATATGCCACAATTTAGTTTTATCAATGAGTGTTTGACTTGCTACAGTAGCTTGTGCAATTATTGTAGAACCATCAAGAATATATAAGTCATTCCTTTTAATTCCCTTAGCAATTATGAGTGCATCACTAGAAATTCTCATACTCACATGCTCAATCTTAGTAGAGTATCCTAAATTATCAAACATGCTTATGGATATGATATTTTTTTCAGTTCAGGAACATACCTCACTCCTTGTAGCAAGATTTTTTGGCCATTGAACATCTTGAATCTGATGGAGCCCATGCCTTGCACCTTGCATGCTTTGTTATTACCCAATAGCACCATTCCACCTTCTTTTAGGTCTATGGTTTCGAAAAAATCTTTCCTTGGACACATGTGGTATGTGCAACCAGAATCCAACATCTCATCCTTCTCAGTCTCAATATTTGAAACTACTAAGACCCCAGCAGTGTCATAGTTTTTTGTGACCATTGTTGCATCACCCAGCTCTTGAGGTTTCTTAAATTCCTTGCCCCTCATTTCTGGACAATCCCTCTTAAAGTGGCTTTTCTTATGGCAGTGAAAGCACCTGAACATGGTATGTTATTGGTTCTTTGATTTTGATCTTGATTTGCCCTTTTTGAAGCTTTTCTTCTCAGGTTTGCCCCTTGACACGTTCAGCCCCTCTCCATGGTTGTCTTTCTTCATGTCTTGCTTCTTCTAGAGCTCCTTTGCTCGAATTAAGGACTGGACTTCTTCAAGGGTAATGGTTTACTCCCTTCCAAACAGCATAGCATCCTTAAAATGCTCATATGCTTTTGGTAGAGCACTGAGCAAAATTAGAGTCTTGTCTTCATCCTCTAATTTGATCTCTATGTTCTCCAAATCATCAAGAATTTTGTTGAAGACTTCTATTTGCTTAGAGAGCAATTTTTCCTCAGCCATCTTGAAAGAATACAGTTGCTGCTCCATGAACAATCTATTTGCAAGAGATTTAGTCATATATAGTGACTCTAACTTAAGCCACATTGCAGCTGCAGTTGGTTGTCTGGCTACCTCCCTCAGAGTCTTGTCCCCAAGGCACAAGATTATTGCACTCTTGACATTCTCCAGCAATTCTTTCTTTTCCTTCTCAGATAAAGACTCATAAATTGCAGATTCTCCCTTCAACGCCTCAGCCAATCCTTGTTGCACTAGGATGGCTTGCATCTTGATCCTCCATAGTCCAAAATCATTAGAACCAGAGAATTTCTCAATGTCATACTTGGTTGCTCTCGTGATTGTACCTCTTCGCTTCAATTCTTCTTCCCACAGACGGCGCCACTTGTAAGAGAAATTCAACCTATATAACCAAATGACAAACAACAAACCAGCAAATACCAGAAACACAAAACTAAACCAAAAAATAATTAAAGCAGTGAATCAATAAAGGAAACACAACACTAGAATTACGTGGTTCAGCCAATTTGGCCTACATCCACGGGAGAGAGCATTACACTATATTGATAGTGACAAGATCGAGCTTTCTTTACAATAGAATCCTTCCTTGACCTTTGTTCTTGAACCTTGCAACATATTCAGGTCAGAACCCTCTCAAGCCTCACTCTATTTCTTTCCTCTTAATCCCTCTGATTCTTCCTTGTCTGATTTCTCTCTATTTCTAAAGTGTTTCACACATGCACTCATTATCCTCTCGTCTTTTATCTCACTGGTATATATATATATATATCAAGGATCAATCAGCCTTAGTCGGTTTTGGCCATAACTGCCTAACTAATTTCTGAGACACACCTCAAACATGGGCTCGAGTCTTGAATGACACGCCCGTGTTACTTAACCAATCTTGAATGACACGGTCGTGTCTCATTAATGAACACATATGTGTTAGTCATCCCGAAAGCTACCTCATGCAACACCCCTGTGAACACGCTCGTGTCTACATTCTTTGAGGCCGTTTCTTGAGAGTGAACACGCCAGTGTCTGAATCACACGCCCCGTGTCAAACCTCCAAAGACTCACTCCAGGTAACACGATCAGTCCTACCATGAACACGCCCCATATCATTTCCCGTGTCTAACCTCCAAAGCCTCACCTCAAGTAACACGTCCAAACCCTTCAGTGAACATGTCCCGTGTCATCAGTCTAGAGACTAACTTTGAGTGACACGACCTTCTCCATAAGTGAACACGCCCGTGTTGTCAGTCTAGAGACCAAGTCTAAATGACATGCTATCATCCATAAGTGAACACAACCGTGTTGTCTATCCGTGTTTGCCTTATTCAAGAGTTAAAACATCACAGAGGATAATAATACTAGAGCTTGAATTTCATCCTCAAAATTAACATCAACACAACTCAATTGACTAACAATCATATTGAAGTCGTTGATATGATTAGGAATAGAAGAATCTTCACTCATTTTTAAATTAAACAAACAACACATCATATATACCTTATTCGAAGCGGATGGCTTCTAATATGTATTTGACAGTGCTTTCACTAAATCTACAATCATCTTCTCATTCTTGATAGTAAAAGCAACATTCCGAGTTAACATCAAATGAACGACTCTTGGCCCTTGTCTATGTAGCAACTCTTAATCTTCATTTGACAATGAATATGGTTTTTTCCCCAAAAAAGGTTGATGCAACTTCCTCTGATACATATAGTATTTAATCTGCATCTTCCAAAAACCAAAATCATTGCCGCTGAACTTGTCAATCCTCACTTTTCCTTGTTCCGTTGCCATCGCTCCCACTCTTTGATCGCTTTAACCGAAGATCTGATACCACTTGTTAGGTAAGGCGAAAACTCACATGCATTTATATATTCTAGTTTAACCAAAAAAAAAAAAAAAAACTCTCACATGCATATCCACCTCATTTCATATACTTTCTTTGAAGAGAAAGTGAAGTGTGTGGAAGAGCTGCAATATGAATGCAAATCTTGTGAAGAAGGGTGTAGCCTTAATGATGATGGGGTTGGTTATGGCAGCTGTTAGTTACCAACTCGTAATCCAAAGTGGGCCAAAGCCAAAGAATCATGTAAAGAAACATGAATAGCATATGCAAGTTCAAAAGGAGCATATGGAAGCACTGCCTAAACCATTTATTCCAGGCAATGCATAAAAAGTGCATGAAGATGTATCAAGAGGAGAGAATCCGTAGGATGGGGATGACACAAACATAAGTTCAAACCACACGGTCATAGTTATGGCTAAAGAATATAACACCGATGAAAAATACCCATCAGATTCATGTGTAAGCTATTAATGGGATGCATGGCATGGTAGGAAAAAGTTTAATAAACACCTTAATGGTTATGCACTTGGTACTCTGTATTAGAGATTTTGTGTTCAAATCTTATAGGAACCAACTAAGTTGAGATTTTGGAAAAGGATAGACTACTTCCTGATATATAATCTCCAATAGAAAAAAAGAATTAACGTATATAACTATAAGGATTTGACTCGTCTAAGCTACATTATGATGCATTGCACATAGTAGATTAGTAACTAAAATGATAATATACAACTTTTGATGAATAATTGTTAAAAATTTAGAACTAATTATATCTTTTCACTCACAGTTATATATACAAATACACTTTATTCTTAGGAGAGTGTCTACATGTAGGGTAAACTGAATACAGGTTGTGGTTTTTAATTAGTGATATTCAATGCAATCTTAATTTGGCTTTGAAGAGGAAAGGCTTATGCTAGATTTTATAAGATTGAGAAGAACAACAAAGAAGCTTTTGAAACAATTTGGATAGTGTGTTCTAAAAAGATGAAACAAGTGCTTGTGATTACGAGCCATCCTTATCTGCCTAAATTAACATTTCTTTCTCCCACTTTTGACTATCAATTGAGGGTATTTTCTTGAGTAGTTGTATTTTTTTAGGGCTAGAGTTTTATACACGACTACAATCTTTTGTTTTCCTTAAACCTTCTTAGTTGAGAAGTGTTGTTTGTTATTCATGCAGGTGACTTTTCTAGTTTTGGAAAATTTGAATTTCTTTTAAATTTTGATAAATCAAGTTATCTGTTAAGGGAAAAAGAAAAAATGGTTCTGTTTTGATTTGTCATTCTCCCCAAATATATATTTCTTCTCATAAATTAAGAAATGGTCAATGAACTTTTCTTAGTATTTTTCATTTGTTGCAAATTCAATTACCGTAAAAAAATAAATAAAAATTTAAGTTATATAATAATTTTTTGATAAAATATTCAGAGTCTACATGAATTAAACGTGATGTGAAATTTAGGCCGAGTTTTTGACTGGGGCATTAACCTCTTTAAGCAGTGGTGTATGTGAAATTAGGATTGGTATTAGTTTTGGTTAAGTTATACTCCTTGTTTATAAAGTACTAGGAGTATTTTCTTGATGTAGAGATCTAACTTAACAACAAAGCTGATAACAACATACTCAATCATTTGCTGTGAAATAGTGAATCATTATTATATATCGATAAACTAGCTTAAGAAAGAGCAATGATACTCCATACCTTTTATTTTTTCACATTCACACTTGATACTCTTTCAGCTGTTAAAAAGAAGGAGCAGAGGTATAAGAGTATTATTTCTATTTAAGAAACAATTTATGTGACATTAAATTTTGCTACAACTTAAACAATTCATATTTGCATATGTAAAAAAGGTGTGCAATTACTAATATGGAAATAACTTTTGAAATTCGTTTATAAACAATTCTACTCTATCACATTGTTAATGTAGAGTTACAAAAACACATATAGCACAACTAGTTTATGAATCTCCTAAAAAGGTGAAGGTACCACATTTGAGTCTCATTTTTTTTTCCTTGTTGAAACTAGAATTTCATAATAATAATAATAAGTCTCCAACTAAAGTATTAAACATTACAATCATCCAACAGAAGTATCTCCCCATAAACTTGAACTAATAATTCTAGGTATTAATACACCTCTTACATCTGAGAATAGAGAAGGTTTAACAAAAGATGGAGGATGATCTAAAGTTTTAAAAGTAGATGCAAGCCGGTAGGTTGCCTTGGCCATTGCATCTGCACATCCATTTGCATCTCTAGAGACATGGTGGATCTAAAAATGAGGTATCATTTGTAGTAGATCCCTACAACATTCAACCGGAGAATAAAAATGGTAGTTAGAATCACCATCCTTTTTTAACATGTTCACAACAAAAATGGAGTCAACTTCTATGATCAAATTAGTAACCCTCATTTGTGTAGCTATTTGTATAGCCATTGATCCAGTGTCTTTCATGATCTCTGAAGACCCCTTCTGCAACTATAAAGGCAGGGTTTGACAGTGTTGACCCATTAGTGTTCAACTTGATCCAGTTCAAAGGTGGTGGAGTCCACTTGATATGTATCTCAATATTTTAAGTTACTGTTGAATGTTTGGGGTTCAAATGAAAGAATTCAGTTGCTCTTCCTATTGCGAAGGTGATGGTGTTTGAAACTGAGAAGTTCTGGTTAAAACTCATTTATTCTTACTACTCCATATGCACCAACATATACAAGTGAAGATAGTACCTAAGGGGATACCTTTGAAAGTGGAAACAATGTTTAAGCTATTATTCTTGAACCAAAGAAAGAAGTCTCCTGAACTAAGGTCATTCCATAAAGGGAAGTCGTTCCATATGGGTTTGATTATGGGACATTCCATTAAAAGATGGGGAATGGATTCAGGTTGCTAGTTACAAAGAGGGCATGCTAGAGCATAAGAGAACTTCCCAAAGAAGCCTTTCAAGAGTTGCCAACCATAGAAAGTGTTGGATTCTTATCTGGCAATTGGTTTTCCAAACCCAGCTTAGGTTTGGGTTCAAAGGGTTAAGGTAGTTTGGGTCGGTTAATGCATAGGCACTAGATAAATTGAATTCTTCATTTTTATCACCTTTCCAGACTATTTTATCTGGTTTAGGATTAGAACTCTTCTTAGGACAAGCTTGTATGCTTTCAACAATGTTTGGAGGAAGTTTGAATGGTATTGTGCTTAAAGACCACTCGCCATTTGATCGGAATTATCACTATCCAATTAAATTAAACCAAATCCTCTATAAAGAATGCAATATAGGGCTATTCTAGGAAGTCCCTCAGGGAATGCTATGACTAATTAACAACTTCAAGATTACTAACTGGGGATTTTTTAACACAAATTATATTACCAAATTGTAAATTGCAGAATTAAACAGGGATTAATTCAGTTGATAAAAACATAACCTAGCTAGAGATCCATCAAGAATTGGTTTGATTCATCCTAGATTGAACATGATTAATCAAGTCTTAATGCAACACTGCTAATTGAGTTTAGTCATAACTGAAATTTCTAATTATAACTAAGTGTTCCTACTGAATTAACATTCGGAATTCGATTTAACCACATACGTCACTAATCCTTACAATCACACAGAATTAGTAATTAGTTGTTTAACATAAAACCGAACATCAATTAGCACAAAGCTTCTCTAGATTCATGCAACAGATTAAAGATCAATCAATGGGTCCATTTACTTCATAACAAATCTTCTGCTTTCTCCATTATTCAATCTTTTGTTCATCTTGTCCAAACCCAGTTCAATGCTACTGTCAAAGTAATTAGGACTAATAATACTTATGAACTTGGCAGCAGCTCAACAGGCCAAACTTTCTTTTCTTCCCTTGGTATCATTCATCAAACTTCCTGTCCTTATACCCCTCAACAAAATGGGGTTGTTGAACGTAAACATAGCCATCTACTTGAAACTTCCAAAGCCCTTTTATATAAATCTGGTTTACCTAAGAAATACTAGAGTGACTGTATTCTCACAGCCACCTGATGAACACACTTTTTATACAATAGTTATTCCTCATACTTAGTCTTTTAAACCTCTTTTGGGCTGAATTGCATAGACTTAGACCTCATTTCATGACTTAGGATCCATTTATGCTTAATTGCAATTTCCAGCAATACTGGGCATTATATGCTGTCTCTGTGTTTCAGGCATATCTTGAGTTCTGNCTTATGAACTTGGCAGCAGCTCAACAGGCCAAACTTTCTTTTCTTCCCTTGGTATCATTCATCAAACTTCCTGTCCTTATACCCCTCAACAAAATGGGGTTGTTGAACGTAAACATAGCCATCTACTTGAAACTTCCAAAGCCCTTTTATATAAATCTGGTTTACCTAAGAAATACAAGAGTGACTGTATTCTCACAGCCACCTACTATATCAATAGAATGCCGTCCAAGGTTCTTCATAATCAAACACCCTATCAAGTGCTTTTTAATCAATTACCTTCACTTTCCCACCTTAAACCTTTTGGTTGTCTATGTTTTGTCTCCACCACTGCTCAAGGTGGAGACAAATTTATGCCTCGTTCATTTCCTGCGATTTTTCTAGGATATCCATTTGGTAAGAAAGCCTATAAATTCCTTAATCTTCAAACTCAAGAGATCACTGTTTCTCAAGACATCATTTTTCATGAATCCATATTTCCTTTGCATTCATCTCCTGTTTCTGAACATTCTTCTTCTACTTTACCTTCTTCTATGGAAGATATTTCCATTGGTGTTCTTGCTCCCCTACCTCCTAACTTGTCTCCATTGCTTTGCCCTTCCTCTCCTCCTCCTCCAGTGTCTAATGCTAATCAAGACAGTCAATCCCTTCGAAAGTCCACCAAAATTATCAGGCCACCTCCTTCTCTTCAAGATTATATTTGTGGTTCTGCTATGGATGTCCCTGATATAGATGCCCTTACTGGTTCTTGTTGTCATACTATCACCAATGCTTGTTTTGCTACTAAATCCTTATGTTCAGCACCTTATCTGATAGTACTCAGCACCTTGTTCACAATCTCCTCACTAATACTGAACCTTAGACTTATAAGCAAGCTACAAGAATCCACTATGGGAATAAGCAATGGCTAAGGAGTTTGAAGCTCTTGACCTTAATAAAACCTGAGATATTGTCAAATTACCTAAGGGTAAGAAGCCTATCAGTTGTAAGTGGGTTTACAAAATTAAAAGAAAATCAAATGGCTCCATAGAGAGATATAAAGCCAGACTTGTGGTCAAGGGCTTTACTTAGAAGGAAGGTGAGGATTATTCTGAGACTTTTTCTCCAATTGTTAAGTTTACTACAATTAGAACTCTCATTGCACTTGCTGTTAAACATGGCTGGTCTCTCTTTCAACTGGATGTTAATAATGCATTTTTACATGGCACTCTTCATGAGGATATCTACATGCACACTCCTCTAGGACTCACAGTATCTAATCCTTCCCTAGTTTGCAAATTGAAGAAATCCTTATATGGTTTGAAGTAAGCTTCTCGTCAATGGTATGCTAAGTTGTCATAAACCCTTCAGCACAGAGGTTATACACGTTCCCCTCATGACTACTCTTTGTTCATTAAGAAGTCTTCTAGTTCTTTGGTCATTGTGGCAGTATATGTTGATGATCTTTTGGTGACTAGTCATGATTTATCAGAAATCCAATCTCTCAAACAGCACCTTGATGATACTTTTAGAATCAAAGACCTGGGAACTCTTCACTATTTTCTTGGTCTTAAGTTCACTCCCTTGTCTCAAGGTCTTTTAATTTGTCAACATAAATACACAATTGACCTTTGCAATGACTTCCAGGTTTTTGATATGCCTCATGTGGCTTGCCCCTTAGCTAACAATGTGAAGCTGGACCTTGACATGCCTGATCCATTACCTGACCCCACTGTTTACAGAAGGTTGCTTGGCAAGTTAAATTTTCTGTTGCACACTAGGCCAGACATAGCCTACACAGTGCAGTACCTTAGCCAATTCAATCAACACCCTTGTCATGCTCATATGCAAGCAATCATCCATGTTCTACAGTACCTTCATTCTCATCCTCTTCAAGGCATTTTCATGAACAACACTGCAGATTTAAGTCTTCTTACATATTGTGACTCTGATTGGGCTACATGTCCCTTCTCTAGAAAATCTGTTAGTGGTTATTTTGTTATGCTTGGTGGTAGTCCTGTTTCGTGGAAATCCAAGAAGCAAACCACTGGTTCCTTGTCCTTTGCAGAAGCTGAGTATCGGTCCATGAGAAGGGTCATTACTGAACTGGTATGGCTTAGTCGTTTGCTCAGTGACCTTGGTGTCTCTCATGTCACTCTCATCCCTCTTAAATGTGACAACATGGCAGCTATCTACATTGCTCGCAATCCAGTTTTTCATGAGAGAACCAAACACATTGACATTGATTGTCATTATGTTCCTACCACAGACCAATTAGCGAATATTTTCACCAAGTCCCTTCTTGCTCCAAGGCATCATGAGACACTATGCAAGCTTGGATTGTCTCTACATCCAGCTTGAAGGGGGGGTTATTAGTTATATTTATGGGCCCTGATTAGATAATGGGTCAAATTCAATCAAGCCCTTGGTCCATTAGTGTAATTAGTTCAGTTTAGTTAGTTAGGAAGTAGTTTAGACTTTCTATATATGTATTCTTTTCTATTAATTCAATAACATATCAGATATTATTTTCCCATTCTCTCTCTTTCTCTTTCGCCTCAACCTTCTCTCTCTTTCAACTTCTTCTTTGCTCAACTTTGATTTCAATTAGTAGTAGTGCTAGTGAGGGTATGGAGAATGAATTCATCGAGTCTTTCAAGAAGTTATATAAATTGGATTGGCGCCCTAGACAGTTTTGGGTGACTTTTTCGTGCTTATCCTTGAAAAAAAGAGACGGTGCAAGAACGGCATAATACATAAAAACATGTTAAATTCTTTTTTTTTTTGGCAAAAGTTAAATTTTTTGTTTGACACATTTTACTAAGATTTGATCTCAATATTACTGTTTTCAAACTTATTTACATAATTATAACACTTTTGAACTTATATACTTAAATATTACATTTTAAAAAAAATTAAAAAAAAAATGAAGTCTGACTTATGGGGCCCACTANTTTTTAAAAAAATTAAAAAAAAAATGAAGTCTGACTTATGGGGCCCACTAGACACGCCAATGGGCCCACAGTGTTTCCCTTCTTACGGGTCCCGCAGTCATTTCTATCTCAAAGTACACATTTGAAAAAAGCTTATGTGTACAACAAGAAGGGACACGTTATGGCTCTACTGACATGTTCCATGTGGACACGCCACACCAGTGGACCCCATGGGTCAGACTTCATTTTTTTAAAAAAAGTGTAATATTTAGGTATATAAGTTCAAAAATATTATAATTGTGTAAATAAATTTGAAAACAGTAATATTAAGGTCAAAGCCTCATTTTACTATATCGTATCGTTCTTAAATTTTATAAATAATTGTGTGTTCTATCATATATCGAATGACTTAGTTCTTCAATATTTTCGTAATGACACCAAATTTAGCCTCTATGTCCCATAAAAAATTTTCAATAAAGGGGGTGGGTAACATTACACCCCCAAGAAAAGTGTAGCTTAACAATCACCAAAGTAAAATAATCTTCTAAATTATAATACTTGTTTGGTCAAAAAGTTTCATATACTTTTTCATTGTCTACCTTAGCAACATATGGGCCATGGACCCTCAATAGAATTATTATTGTTTCTCTTATTTGTGGTCCAAAAGCCCATATTATCAAACCATCAAAGAAGTTGGGCCTAGAAAAATAGGCCCAATCCGATAAGTGGGTTAGAGACTAATAACAAACTCATCCTATTCATTAGCCCAAAAGATGAAATCTCTTTCCATTTAATTTTGATTATTAAGAAAAAAAATAAAAACCCTCCTCTTGCTTTCATCCATCACAGTGCACCAAAAAAAATACAAATTCAAAAATTAATTATTTTTTTGAGGATTTTATGATACTACATGAGTATGCTATATTACACTGATATAGTAAACATACGTAATTTTTATATTTTATTAAATATAAATATAATTTATTTTATTTTTTAAATAAATTTAAAAATAGTTAATTTATACATATATCATTTACATATTGACTAATTTCATATAATATAACATATTACATAAATATAAAAATATAAAAAATTTATAAGAAACGTCAAATATTTTTTTTGTCAAGAGTGTGAAAGGGATATGTGGGAGTGTTGGAGGGACTCGTAAACTAGAAACCCACAAAGAAACGGATCAAACCGTCCATTTTGTAATCCAACGGGTACGATCATCCCAGTTAATTTCATCACTAGATTGGGACTATAAATAGAAAATGAGAGAGGGAAGGGGCAGAGAAGAGAGGAAGAGGAAGAATAACCCTAAAATACAGTTTGAGAGAACGCAGACTGAGATAATAGAGAAAGAAAGTCTACCGGAATACATAGAACAACTTCTGTACGGTACGCCCAGATAAGGAGAGTGAGAGAGAGAGAGAGAGAAGCAGAGCAAGAAGCGAAGGAAAACCTTCGAAGAAAGAAAAAGAAAAATTGAAGATTTAACTAGAGAAGATATAAAATTTCTTTCCTTTAAGGAGGAAAACTCAATGTTTTTCGTTTTGTCTGGTTCTCCTACGTGAAGTTATATCATTGTAAGGCTTCTTCTTCTCTTTTGTGGCTTCCTTTGAAATGGATTTCGTAGATCTATATGTTTGTTGTCCCTGGTACTGTTGATTTTCCATTTTGCAGGCTAGTTTTGTAAGGATTGTCTTCTGATCATATGTTTCTGGCTTAGATCTTGAGGTTGGAGGCAATCTTCTTAGACTCTGACGTTGTATCTGTGTTGGTCCTTTTTTTTTTTTTTTTNTTTTTTTTTTTTGCGAATGTTCTTCCAATTATTCAGCATCCTTAAAAACTAAAATTGCCATCTGTTTGTGGTTTTGTACAATCCACCACTCTCTCAAGTTAAATTGGTTTTTTTTCTAACTTTCTTCAATTTTTCAGTTCTGGTAGTCGGATTCGTCTATGAAATTGCTGTTTTTTTTTTTTTTAATTTACTTGGCCCCTAAATTTTACAAAAAAAAAAAACTCCATGCTTTTTCAGTTCACTGGAAATTTCCGTCTGGACAGAAATATGATGGGTGCTGCCTCTTTGAGTAGCTGTATGATTTGAAATCAATGTCATATCCGGCTTAGTTAGGAGGCAGATATTAATCGGACCCAAATATCCGACCCTGTCAGATATTTGGATCCGGTGGGCCTTTTGAGGGGACTCTCTGCTTCTTCTCTTCAGTCGTCTCCCAAGCAGCCTTGCACATTTTATCTCTTTCCCTCTATCGCTCTTTCCTTTTCAATTTGTTATCCTGGATTTGCCTTCGAATAACCAGAAGGTGAAATCAAATACGACACCGTTTGGTTCAGACAGAGGCGCACATTAACTTTTATCCGAATCGGTTTGAGGGTACGGAACGCTTTTCTCTTCCTGTTCCCTACCTAGATACTTTCGGATATTACATTATTAAGTGTTCAACACTCCCCTTTTAATTTTAAAATTTTTGATAGATTGGGTGACTTGATTTGCTCTTTTATTAGGCTCTTTATCTTTTTAGCAAAGTTCAGAGGTTGTTCCCACATAGTACTTGTGCATCCCACAATCAATTCTCCCCAAAATCTCACTTCAAAACTGATCTGGATGTTCTAAATTATTTATCCTAGGCTGGTAAAGTAATACAATAGTTTTATATGCAGGTTTAAGGTTTCTTCATAGCAAATATTAAGAGGATCGTGAATAAATTAGTTTACATAGTAAGCTGGATTCACAAGTATTTGAAATATGTTTCAGAAAAAAATGTCAAAGTAAAAACTGAACCCACTAATATTATAGTTTCCTACTCGGGAGCTTTGATTGAAATAAGTGAAAAATGGAGGAAATGAATTAGTAAGAAGATGAATTAAGGATGAGATTAGTTAAATATTAAAATACCATATTAAAACACACACTCTAAGCTCACACAAAAAATAGCATCTTGTTTATTTTTTTTGGGAGTTTGAAAACAAGTTATCTGTTTTTGTTTCTTTCTTTTTAGGTATGACATGTTATTTTATGTCTACAAAATTGAGGTTAATTGATTTTAATATTGTATTTTTAAAATTTATTTATCTCAATATTGTACTTTTAAAAAATTGTTGATACGAGAAGATGACATCACCAAATTGAGGATGCTAGTGGCATCACGTATTAAAAGTATTGTTTGTTAGTTGTCAAAGTTTGTGGGAGATTGAAGATGTTATACATGTTTAATTTAGAGAGTTTGGATAAAGTTTTATAACTATTAAAGATTTTGATTTTGTAAATAGTCTATCTTAACTTCCAAGAGTTAGTCTCTTAATGAAGTTGAATGTTTGGAGAGTGAAGTTGAGAGAATAACTTTTATCCCGAAGTTGAAATATAATTTGTACTTGAATTGGTTTGAGGGTCTCCTAATTTGTTAGTGTCCATAATGCTCTTTATTCTTCATTTTAAGGTAAATAAGTTCAAAAATATTTTATAGCTCGAGGGTAAAAGTTATTCTTTAAATTTTATTCTCCAAATATCACACTTCATTAAGAGACTAACATTCTTTACCATTATGATAGGCTTTTGATTAAGTCAAACTCTTTTAATTAGTTGTAGAACTTTATCAAAATTCTTCAAATCAAATATGTATAGCTTTGACAACTAACAAAATATTTTTAGTGTATAACACCAATTGTGTCCTCAATTTGGTAATGCTATTGGCGCTTGCAAACATCAATAGCTTTTTTAAAAAATACTAAAATAATCAAAAGTATGGTATTAAAGTAAATAAATTTAAAAATATGGTATTGAAATAAATAAGTTTAAAAATATAATATTAAAGTCAATTTTTTGACAATAAAATAGCATGTTTGAAAAAAAAAATAGATAATATGTTTTAAAACCCCAAAAGAAATAAATGAGGTATTACTTTTTGTCTAAGTACTGTGTATGTGCTTTAAGATGATATTTTAATATGTAACTAATTTTATCCTTAAAGAAATAATCGAGATACTATCTTATTCTCTTTCACTAACTACATCTATTATATTCTAATTAAAATTATTATATAATACATTGTTTAGTTAATTTTAATAATTAATTATGTATGTAGTATCCATTTTACTTTTAGTACTGAATAATTAGTCATATATAAAATTGGAATGATTTATTTTTAGAACTATGATTAGTTATTCAATACAACAAATAAAAATGATAATTGAAATCATTTATATTTTATTTATTTTACTTAAGATATTTGTGTGTGATCTATATGGGACTCACAAAATAAAAGGCCTAAATCATCTTTATAATTGTAGACTTGGGGTATTAAATAATTAACCTATATATTTTTTTTAAAAAAACAAAAAATAGATAGATGAAGTTAGTTTTCTAATTTTTTTAAATGACAAGAACAAATATATCTATCTATTTAAATCCTTCCGTCAAGATGTTATTTAGCACACTAATGAAAATGTTTATGTGTTCAGTTAAAAGATGACATAACAACTTGAAATGCCAACTAAGACGATTAAAATATTATTTTGGTTCCTAACTTTTGTGCACGTTTTAAGTTTAGTTCATGAGTAAAAGGTGTTATAAAAAAGGTTCATCATTTATAATTTTTCCTTCATTTAAATCTTTCTATCAAGATGCCCACTTAGTACACTAACGAAAATACTTATGTGTCTAATTAAAATATGACATGACAACTTGAAATGTCAATTAAGACTTCAAATAACTCAACCACATCAAATGACAACATTTTATTTTAGATTGTGTTGATTTAGATGGTTTTTGCTTTTCATGTCATGTAATTGTTTTTTTTGTTACTGATGTATTTGTATGTTAGGTAAATTTGAATTATGGTTTTCATATCATGTCATTTAATTTTTTATTATTTGTTATTGATGTAATGTAACATAACAAGGGGACAAGGAAGAGCATCCAGAGACAAAATAAAAGGGCATGTTTTCCTCTTAGTTTGCCTCACAATCCACTTTCATGCCTCCATGTACCACAGTACAAGGGCATATATCTAACAAGACAATTAACAAACTTTGACAACGGCATCTTACGTGGATCATAATCTGTCCAACACGTTTCCAAGCTCCCATTAACTGCTTCCACTAGGCTCCATTAACTTTCAGGCACTTCTTCATACCCTTCCAAAAGCAATGATGAAACCACATCAACTTTAACCTTTTTCTCATCCTAGTATGTTCCCAGCAAAAGTTACCATTTTTCTGAGTGCAATGTTGTATGATTTTTCTAGGTTCAGTAGGAGGAGTAATGGCTAAGTAAAGTTGAACTTGTATTGCAGCTATTGCTACTATAAGCATAATCACAACTTGGGTTAATAATATCTCTCTTCTATCCTCCATTGGGTTCTCTTCTTTTGCTTCTTTCACTAGCTAACTTTGGTGGCAAATAGAGATCCAATCCCTTATTTATACAAAGTTGGGGTATCATATTCCCATCCAAAGGCAACTACTTTTCCTTACCAAACAAAAGAGGCAACAACTTTTGATACAACTTTAAGTAATGAAGATTAAGTTCATTTCATTTTAATCTTTTAACTCTTTACTTTCCTCTTGTGCATTAATTAGCCAACAAGTAAGCCATGTTACTAGAACATTTTTAATTAAAAAGGCAAAAAATTGAAGTTAATTTAGACCTTAATATCTTTCATGTTGAATAGTTTGTAATGATGGTTATAAAATAAAATCCCACATTGGTTGAATTAAAGAATGTGAAAGACTTTTATAAAAGCAAACTAAAATTATAGAGTAACTTTAGATAAATGAGTCACACAAGCCCATAAGGCTAGCCCAATAGCCTAGTAAGTCAAATATGCTTAATGGTCTTTGATTGACACTTTGGCACCTAGGGCATCTTTGTCCTTGATTTGAAAAATATTTTAAAGTTTGGTTTTAATAAATGGACTGGATCGGTTCGGGTAAGTTTGACCCGGGTTCGGATGGTAGTTAGTTAAATTAAAATGTTTATTAAAAAAACAATTGTATTTATTTAGTTTATGAGTAAAATTGAATAAATAGTTGTGTCTATTTCGAATAAATAATTATGTCTGTTAATTACTGACCAATCATATTTGTTCATTAGTGCATTTTCAAGTCTATAAAAAGAAACTCCCTAATACATTAATATTCACTTTTCATTGAGAGTTTTTTAGAACTTTGTTGTATATTGGGGTAACTTACTTTTAATAGAGAAGCAATATTACACTCAAAACAGTGTAATTATTCACATCTAAAAGTCATCCATTTATAGTTTCCATTATCATTTTCCTAACAATTTGAGTGTAATAATCTCATAATGGAGGCTGTTACTACTTTTACTGTAAAGTTGCAAGATTCTGTTAAACTCAACCAATTTGATTGAATGAATTTCACAAGGTGGAAAGATAAGATAAAGTTCTTACTCACAACCTTGAAGTTGTTTTATATACTGAACCCGAATTTGCCACCCATTGCTGCACCAACTGCTGAAGATTCAGATCAAGTGAGAAACCAGAGGCAAAAACGTGAGGAAGATGAATTGGTGTGTCGTGGTCACATTTTGAATACCCTTACGAATCGTCTCTATTATCTCTACTCGAATTTGACTTCGCTAAAAGACATATGGAATGCATTGGAAGTCAAGTATCAAAGCGAAAATAGAGGTACTGACAAATTTCTTGCTTTGAATTACTTTGATTTCAAAATGTTTGATAACATGCCAGTCATGGATCAAGTCCATGAACTACAAATTTTAGTTTCCAGATTAAGAGATTTGGATATTCAATTCCTAATACCTTTCAGATTGGAGCAATTTTGTCAAAGTTGCCTCTTTCTTGGAATTGGTACAGAAAGAAAGTGTTGCATTCACCTAATAATTTCACTCTTGAACAGTTTCAAACTCATTTACAAATTGAGTTTGAAACCCGTTTTAGAGATGAAAAATTTATGAAAATAAATGTGAATCCAAAAGAGAGTTTGCAACAAGTGAATGCAATAATAAGTAATTCTGGAAACAATAAATCCATAAACAAGTATGGAGGGAAGAACCAGGACAAACTTAAAGTTTAGTAAAATGGGAGATTCAAGAAAAACAAAAAGAACAAGGTCTGTTTTCACTGTGGAAAGAAAGGACACTACATCAAGAAATGTAGATTCAAAAATTATGAAAAGAAGAAAGAAAATACTTCTGAGTAAGCCAAACTAGCCAACTTGTTGGAAGATGAAGTAAAAGAAGTTGTTGCAATGGTTTCCAACATTCAAATTGGAATGGTGACTGAGTTGAACATGGCTACTCCATCAAGAAATACGGATTGGTTCCTTGATTCGGGTGCAACAATACATGTCTGCAACAACAAGGCTCACTTCAAAACTTACCATGAGTTGGAGGAACAAGATGAAATACTAATGGGGAATCACCAACGTGTCAAGGTGCATGGCAAATGGTCTGTTGTACTGAATTTTACTTCTAGGCAGAAACTTACCCTTGTTAATGTTCATCATGTTCTTGATGTTAAAAGAACCTTAGTTTCTACAAGTTTTCTTTGTAAGAAGGTTTTAAGATTGTCCTAGAGTCAGAAAAAATTGTAATGTCCAGAGTGGACTATTTGTAGGAAAATGATACTCCCTTGATGACATGTTTAAGTTAAGTGTGAATGAAATAAACGTTTCTGCTTACATTGATTCTTCTACTTTATGACATGCTAGACTAGGACATTTAAATTATCCTATGATAAAATATATGTCAACACATGATTATATTGATTGCAAGCATGTTCATAAAGATAAATGTGAAATTTGTGTTGAAGCAAAAATAACAAGAAAATATTTTCCCTAAAGTAGAGTGTGATACAAAAATTTTAGATTTGATTCATTCTGATATTTGCGAATTAAATAGTAAATTAACTAGAGGAGGAAAAAGGTATTTCATTACATTTATAGATGATTGTTCTAATTTTTTATATGTATATCTATTGAGAACAAAAGATGAGGCCTTTGAAAGATTTAAGGAATTTAAATCTGAGGTAGAGAATCAAAAGGAAAGAAAAATTAAAATAATTCGGAATGATAGAGGTGAAGAATATTTCTCTAGAAAATTTGATAAATTATGTGAAGAAAATAGAATAATCCATCAGAAAACCAACCCTTTTTCACCCTAGCAGAATTGACTAGCAAAAAGGAAAAATAAAATCCTAGTTGACATGGTAAATGTTATGCTTTTAAATGCTAAGTTACCATATAACTTGTGGGGTGAAGCTTTGCTTACTGCTTATCACATTCATAACAAAGTTCCTTCAAAGAAAACACATATTTCACCATATGAAATTTGGAATTGAAGGAAACCAAATCTGAATTATTTTAAAGTGTGGGGGTGTGTTGCATTCTATAGACTTCCTAATTCTCAAAGAACCAAATTAGGGCTAAGAGGAATTAAAAGTGTTTTTGTTGGTTATGCACAAAATTCCAAAGCATATAGACTTCTAAATTTAGAGTCTAAAGTTATTGTGGAATCTATTCATGTTGAATTTTTTGAAGAAAAATTCATGTTAGATCAAATTGTGCATGAACCTGAAAGTTGTATGCATAAACCACAAAATTTACAGGATCAAAATAGTTTTGATACTCTTAATTCTCTTGCTAAGGGTAAGAGAAAACTAGTAAATGAACTATCTGAACTAAGAAGAAGTCAAAGGCCAAGAAAAGAAAACAAACATTGATATTGATTTCATTACTTTTTTGGTAGAAGGTAGTAGAAATCGGATTTGTAAAAAGGTGAAGATATTATTAAACATTGAAAGTGAGCCCAAATTTTTTGAAGAAACAATGACTTCTAGAGATGCAGCTTTCTAGAAAGAAGCTATGAATGATGAAATTGACTCAATAATATCTAATAATACTTGAGTCTTAGTTGACTTACCATCTGACTCAAAGCCTATTGGTAACAAATGGGTTTTCAGAAGGAAATATAATTTTGATGGTACATTGCAAATCTTTAAAACAAGACTAGTTGCAAAAGGTTTTACTCAAAAGAAGGATATAGATTATTTTGATACCTACGCTTATGTTCCAGTTGCTAGAATCCATTAGAGTTCTTTTTTGCTTTGCCATCTATATATAAATTGCATGTACATCAAATGGATGTTAAAATAACATTTTTAAATAGTGATTTAAGGGAAGAAGTTTACATGCAAGAACCTGAAGGTTTTGTTCTTCCTGGAAATGAACACAAGTGTGTAAGCTTGTAAAATTTTTGTATGATCTTAAACAAGCTCCTAAACAATGGCATGAAAAGTTTGATTCAACAATTTTATCTTTTGGGTTTAGACATAATATTGCTGATAAATGTATTTATTCCAAGTTTACTAAAGATTATGGAGTTATAGTTAGCCTCTATGTAGATTATATGCTTATCTTTGATCCCAACATGCATGGTATAAATGAAACTAAGAAGTTTTTTACCTCAAAATTTAAGATGAAAGATCTTAATGAGTCGATACAATTTTGAGTATCAAAGTTACGAAGCATAATCATGGGTCTACTTTAAGTCAAACTCATTAAATAGAGAAAATTTTGAGCAAATTTGAACATCTAAAAATTAGATAATACAATATTCCATATGATACTAGTGTAAAACTTGTGAAAAATATTAGTAGACCTATAGAACAATTGAAATATGTCAGTGCTATAGGAAGCTTGATGTATACAATGAATTGTACAAGACCAAATATTGCTTTTGCTGTGTGTAAATTGTCAAGATTTACAAGTAGTCCTAGTACAGAACATGGGAAGCAGTTGGAAGGGTATTTGTATACTTGAAAAGTATTGCAAACCTAAAGCTATCTTATACAGATTTTCCTGCTGTACTAGAAGGTTATTCATATGTAAGCTGGATAATAAGAGTTGGTGAAAGTATCGCAACTACAAGTTGGATATTTACACTAGTTAGAGGTGCAATATATTGGGCATCAAAGAAACAAACATGTCATGCCCATTCTACCATGGAGGCAGAGTTTATTGCTTTGACTGCTACTGGTAAAGAAGTTGAGTTGTTAAGAAACATGTTGTTTGAAATTGAATTGTGGCCATAACCAATGCCATATGTTTCCATACACTGTGCTAATGAGGCTACAATGTCTTGTGCTTTCAATAACATGTATAATGGAAAGTCAAGACATATTAGTCTAAAGCATGATTATATTAGAGAATTGATATCGAGTGGTACCGTTTCACTTCTCTATGTGAAATCTGTAAATAATTTGACTTATCCTTTTACCAAATCTTTATCAAGATATATGGTATGGAGGACAACATGTAGTATGATACTAAACTGAACTCTCAAGATGCCAATGATGGTAACCTAATTTTGAATTACAAATTGGTTATTACTAAAGTTTAATGGGTAACAACAAGTCATTGATAAGTGTTTGATTTAGCACTAATTAAAACGAGTCTCATACAAAACATGAGGTTAGTGTTTACTATTACGTTGAGAGGATGAGCTTAGCTCTTAATGGAGTTGTTTAAAAATTGTCTAAAGTAACAGGGACAATGAAATGAACTCCACCTATGAGAATATGAAGTAGTGTCGCTTCAACAAAGGTTTAATGGGTTTTATCTTTTGAAGATATTCACAGAAAATGGGATTGCTTAGCACATGGTCATTTAAATAGTGCTAGAGCTATCAAAACCTCTTTGAAGAATTTTATAAATATGATGTGTATGATATCTTCGATCCTAATAGCAAGGAGTATTGGTTTAATCTTCGGACACCAAATACTTCATTAGCATCCTTAGATATTTATACTAATTTTAAGGTTTAAACTTGTAAGATACCTTCTTATATGCATCATGTTTATAGTGAATGATTTAGTTTACAAACTAGTGGGAGAATGTTGAATAGTTTGTAATGATGGTTATAAAACCAAGTCCCACATTAGTTGAATTAAAGACTGTGAAAGACTTTATAAAGGCAAATTAAAGTTATAGAGTAACTTTAGATAAATGGACCACACAAGCCCATAAGGCTAGCCTAATAGCCTACAAAGTCAAAGATGTTTAATGGTCTTTGAATGACACTTGGGCCATTTTGGGCATTGATTTGACAAATATTTTAAGGTCTGGTTTTAATAAATGGACAGGACCGGTTCGGATCAGTTTGACCCGGTTCGGATGACAATTAATTAAATTAAAATGTTTATTAAACAAATAGTTGTATCTACTTGGTTTATGAGTAAAATCGAATAGACAGTTGTGTCTGTTTTGAATAGACAGTTGTATTTATTTTGAATAGACAATTATGTTTGTTGATTATTGACCAATCATATTTGTTCATTAGTGCCTTTTGTTATGTAAAACTCTAACGCAAGTGCACGTTATGATTTCCAAGTAATAAAATGAGAATGAATTATCGTTCCCATGAGAACTAATGTTATCAATTATCGAAATTGGGTTAATCTCAATTTATCTAATCAACAAGCATGGAGAATTTCAAGATAGAACTTTAAATAAATTGAAAATAAGCTAAGACAGATAAAATGACGAATTAATCAAGAGAAAAAAAATATCTAGGGCTTTTGAGTTCGCCATAGCTATCTCGATTTGCTATTCCTAATTTATTAATCAAAAACAATCTTCCTAATTGCTAGCTAAGAACCTTAAATTATTTATTAGTCTTTCCCAAGGTCAAACAAAAATATCTCTAAGTTATGAATCCACTATATTCCTATGTGAATTGCGAATAACTTAGAAATTCACTTAATTCTATGTTTCTTTTTAAATAACTACACACGTTATGGAGATATATCCCTATCCTACATGTAACCTATGTTCTTAATCCCTATGAACTTTAATTACAAATTACCTCTCAGTCTCATTGTAATTATTTAATCAACTAATTAGTGATCAAACAATTAGAAGCATGAAGAATTAAGAAGAAGACAATTAATAAATGAGTTCTTGAATTAAAGAAATAGAAAATCACAAATCTTCCTAGCTAGGCTACATCATAGCCCTAGAAGGGAATTTAGTTCATGATTGAAAAATAAAATAGAACTGATAAAATTCTAGACATAAATGAGAATAAAGAAGAATCAAACTCAGAGTAGAAGCCCAGATTTGCTGTCACTAATCCTTACTTCAATCCTTGTCTTGCCTCCTCTATGCTCTCCAAAAAGTCTAGGAATAGATGCCCCTTTCTAACCTTAAATTTACTTAAATACTAAAAACTCATTACTCCTAATTCTATTAGGAAACTAGGCCACATCCTAAAAAAAACAAGTGACTAGTGCTGAAATTCTGGTGCTGGGCGTAGCTACGCTGGTCACAGGCGTAATGACGCCCAGAACCTTGCTCGCCACTATAGCTGGTGGACTTCGGGCGTAGGGATGCCAGGGAGCAACATAAGGACACCCAGCAGACCAAAAACTTGCCAAATCTTGTCTTCAATGCATCTTTAAGTACAAACTTCCACACTTTACAATAAACCTATAAAATAGACAAAGTTAATTAGTTTAAAGCTCACTAATCTAAAGAAACAAAACATAAAATTAAGATAAAAACATCTATAAAGTGAGTATAAAACCCACCTAACACCTTTTCAAGTCTATAAAAGGAAACTCCCAAATGCATTAATATTCACTTTTCATTGAGAATTTTTTAGGACTTTGTTATATCTTAGGGTAACTTGCTTTTAATAGAGAAGCAATATTACACTCAAGACATTGTAATTATTCATGCCTTAAAGCCATCCATTTATAGTCTCCATTATCGTTTTCTTAACATTCCAAACCCTTAAAGAAACACCCAATGAAATGGAAGTGATTTTGATTTTAGTATAAAAAAAATTTGTGATCTTTCACTTACATATTTTGATCCACTGATAGTGTATCTTTTACACACTATCACTCAATTGTGTGTTGCGACATATATAGAAAACTGTTGAAATTATTTACTGTTTTGATAATAGTCTATAGAATTTTACATTGATAATAGATCAAAATTAAACTCAATTATTATATGGCTTTGACGATGCCTGAGTTGGAGGTCGAGTATCTCGAACGGTCGGGTTGGTCTTTGAGGTCGAATGCCTGCACAAGTGTAAAAAGGGACCGAGTTTTATTTCCGGGCTCCGAAGTTTAAGTTAGGTCGGTCCGATCTAAGATATGTAATAAATGACAATCCAAAAGTTTGTTACCTGTAACGGATGGGGTTATTTATAGGAAACGGAAATCAGGAGCTGACTGGTCCTAGGAGAGCATGAGGTGGCGGGTTATAGAAAGACCAGGTCCAGATCTGCCGAGTTTCCGGATGTTTTGGCCTGGCGAGGCATTGGGCCTATACTGGATATTGGGTTTGTGTTGGATATTGGGCTAGCCAAAATGGACTACGGCACTTGCCCCTCGAAAAAGAGCTAGGAGGCCAAATGTCAAGTTTTAGGATGTTTTTGTTTTTGTGTAAAAAATACTAGTTTTTCACTGACTGTTCAGATCTTGCCTTAACGCCACATGTCGTGCCTAGGCGAAAGGGGGGCCTAGGTAATCACTGCGGCCGTCATAGCGCGCATGGCCCGAGACAGGAAACAGTTGTAGAGGTGATGTTTCCACTTCCCCAGTGACAATACGGCTGTATCCGGTCCATTGGATGTACTCAACCCTGACCGTTGGATGCAATTTATCCAACAATATATATATGATAGCCTTGCAGCTCTCCTTACTCTTTTACCAAAATTTCTAAAGGTCGAATCGAGGTTGAAGCGATTTAACAAGAGAGGACTACTACTTCCCTGCCCGAGAGTTGTCAAAAACAGGTAGACCCCCCTTTCATTGTTGGGGATTCTGAGGTTGGGTTATTGCTTAGAACATGGGTTCATCCAATATGGGCTCTGCTGTGTCTTCTTCCTCTTCTGGGTTGTCTAATGGTCCTATTGTAGATGTCCCTCTATTCGTGCAGCAGAAAGTTAGGTCAGTTAGATCCTGCGTCGATTCTGACTATGTGAGGGGTTTGTGGGAACACCATGTTAAGGTAAACACTGACTATCACAATTTCAACTTAGAGGCAAGCCCTAGGAGGTCTCCAGTGTGCGAAAATTGCCCTGATAACAGATTTTTCACCTTTAATGTTGCCTTCTTGGACCAAGCTTCCCTTTACGGATTTTGAAATGGAATTCTTTCGTATTATGAATGCGGCCCTTACTCAGCTCCATATCAATGGGTGGGGCTTCCTCCGAGCTTTCCAAGCCAAGTGTAACCTTTTGTCTGTAGATGCTCGAGTAGACATTTTTTTTTCCATTTTTTTACTTTAAAAGACATAAAAGAGGCTGACCAGGAATACATATACATTGTCAGCCATCCTCGACTGTCTCTGATGAAGCTAGTCGAGGAGTCGGCAAAAGGGTGGAAGGACATGTTCTTTCGTGTCACCATACCGATCTCGGATGGGGTACCCAGGCCGAATAAGGCCTTTTTCCTGTACGAAGATGGGACTCCCTAATTCCCTTTACAGTAGAATCGGTACATTAATAAAGAACAAGCACGGGCGATGGGAGAGTACGATCGGGAAGCTCGTTGGATAATAGGGATTATCTCCGAGTTGATGTATGAGAAGTCCAATCCTGTCAACCTGAGGGCGAGGGATCTAATTGGTCGGTACTGATATATGTTTTGTGTTGTTGTTGTTTTTTTTTGCTAAGACAACTAACCGAGCATATACTTGTGTTTTGCAGAGGAAAGGATCAACAAAGCGGAGATGGTGAGAATTTCCAAGCTGGCCACACACCTGACTGAGGGACCTTCTGCTTCGATGACCGAGCCTAGTATGAAGGAAAAATAAAAGAAAATGGTGATGGCGGCCGAACCGGTGACTACTGTTACTGCTGAGGAGGCCGGGGCAAATGGGACATCTGGCTAGCAGGAGGCCATCAGGGAGGTTTCCGCTAAGAGAGCTAGGGGAAAACGTTCGCAGGAGGCTAAACCTTCAGTCGAGCCTCAAGGAAAAGACCGATCGAAGAAATATAAATCCTCCAATTGAGAACACTCAAAACATGACGGGTTAACCCCTAGATCTTCCCGAGGAATGATGGCCAAGGTCAGGGCTTTAGAACTCTATTCTGCTGATTTGGTCACGGGGGATCCTGATCATGTGAGTGCTTCATATTGGAGCACTAGCTTCCCGTTCCAGGGAAGGGTGGACTTAATATTGAACAAGGTGGACCTAGACCATCTAGCGCAGGCTCCAAAGGATGTCCTGCTGACATATTTTCTCTCCACGGCCACCAGGGAGCTTGCCGTGATCCGGAGTCTACAAAAGAAAGTGGGGAGTTCAGATGTAGTCAAGAAAGCGAAAGAGGCAACAGCGATTGCCCGAGCTGAGAAGGAGTCCGCTCTATTAACCCTTCGAGAAGCCACCACGGAGGCTCAAAAGCTCCGTGTAGAAAAAAAAGTCTGTCCTAGAGGCTCTTAAAAAGGCAGAGGCAGAGAACAGCAAACTTAGAGCCGACGTCAAGGAACTTGAGGTACGTCACAAGGCTGGCACCCAAGCGATCCAAGAGGCCCATACCCGGGCATGTGAGGCTCGCGATGCGCTAAAGGATGTTAAGGCACAGATACGCTTGGCAGGCAAAAACCAGAATGAAAAAGAAGGCCGAGGAAAAGATCGAGAAAAATTATGCTCAGGCATATCAGCAAAGTTTTAACAACGCAATCAATCAAGCCAAATTGCAATTTCCTGGTCTTCAGCTAGGAAAAATGGATTGCTTAAAAGTAGTGCGAGAAGGTCAACTGGTGCCTGAGGAAGAGGACAAGACCACCGATGGTGTAGACGCAGATGCCGAGCTGAGGGTGTCAGACTTGGGCGGCGATTATGATTCGGCCACTGAGGAGGAATACTATGGTCTCCCTGATACTCCAGGGCTCCCCCACTCTTGAACTAAAATGTAATTTTGTAAAAAATATTTTTGGAATGAACATGAACATAATATTTTATTGGATGATACTCGGAGTAAATTGTGTTTATGATATTGTTGTTTTTAGTTTTGTGACGTAGGAGAAGAAACTTGAGGTCTATTTAAATGCACTTTTCGTAATGTCAGTTCGGTCGAGGGCAAGGGTACAAACTTAGATTAATAAAGTAATCTGGAACCAATGATGATCGATTCGGGAAATGAAATGCTAACAGATTTTTTTTCAAGTATGAGTTTGTAAAGGAATTCGGGGATCATAACTTATGATAAAAACTTGATTTGTAAATTTAGGCAGGGTTCACCTTGATTTCAAAGTAAACGATAATATCAGTTTTATTTTTAATCGGTCTAGGGTTTGCATTAGCGACTGAGGTTACAAACGATGTGTAACTTGGTCGGTTAACCAATCTTTGATTTTGTACTCGCGAAGGAGGTTATAAAAATAGTTTAGCTCAGTATGTGAACCGAATTAGGGTTTGTACTCGTGATGGAGGTTACAAACAAAATGTAGCTTGGTGTGTTAACCGGCTTATGGTTTGTACTCGCGATGGAGGTTACAAACAATGTGTGGCTCGGTGTGTTAACAGGCTTATGGTTTGTACTTGCGATGGAGGTTACAAACAAAGTGTAGCTTAGTGTGTTAACTG